>VYXC01007586.1:0-15896 GCA_013397175.1 Platysteira castanea | reverse complement strand
AGACATTGATTATTTATTTCAGAGTTGCACAAGCCTGGGTGCTTGGTGGAATTCCACAAATCAAGCATGCCAAATATCAAAACCTTTTACTGTTTATACATTTTAGCAAACAAATGAGTTAGCGTTCATTGTCTACAAGAACATAGTTCTTTTATTAGTTAATAGTCTATTTTCTGTTGGTTAATAATTCCCTCATTTCTCATGCTAATTCGTCCATATGCTCAGTCATTCTCTTCTTTTGGGTCAGGGGGTTTCTTGGTTCAGTGGCCATGTGTTGTGGCCACGATCTGCCCCTGCCAGAATTACTTTTTACCCACTTGGCGCTGATTTCAGCACGATTGCTGAGTTGTCTTTGTTAGTTTCTGCCTTGTCTTGGGAGTTCTGCCAGATGTCCTTGAAGGCTGTAAATTCTGCATTCCTTGTGCCCACTATCAGTGGTTTGTCCTCCTTCACAAGCTCTGTTAACCTCTCCCTAGGCCTGAGATCAGTGAAGCGTGTCCAGCTCTAAACCTTAACAAGGCAGTTCTAGGAACAAGTTGTCTTTCTAAAACCTGGATGTCACTGACAGCTTGCTGGCTGCTCTCTGTTTCACAGATTAAATCTCTCTTTTTGTCGATTAGGCTTTGAGAGGAATAAGGGACTTGTCTTTACAAGCAAGCTGTGGGCCTGCTGGTAGATAAAACTAGCACTGAGAAATAAAAGAAACAATGGGAAAGATTCCACTGATTGATGAAGGGAAAGAAAGAAATTTGTCTTTACAAATAAACTGTAGGTCTACTGATAAATGAAATTGTATTTTGAGAGATGAAAGAAACAATGGTAAGAACCATGAATTCCAAGAATTAAAAAATTAAGGGAGGGGGTTATACATTAGAAGGGAATCTTAGGTATTAGGCGTTTCGGGGAGTCTGTACCTCTCAATGACCTCAGCCAATGGGGCAAGAGAGAGGAAAACGTGGTCGGGAAATTAGGATAAAAAGGAGGCTGTGTCCTCCAAAAATTTGAGAGACCCCAGGGGAAGGCCCCATGGCCTCGCCCTTTATTTGAATAACAGGACTATGTCTCCTTTTTGGACATAAACCTCTGGTGTTTGTGGATTAATTTTCCTGACAGCTTGAACGTTTATAAAGATCACACATCAAAGAACGTAATTTCTTAAGAAAATTTTACGTACTCCACATTTTGCAATAATAACACACTAATGGTTTCGGTGCTCAGTGGTGTTTATCCCATGTCTGGGGCTGTTTTAGTCCCCTGGTGCACCAGAAGCCAGAGCAGGAGATCGGGAGGCTGCAGCCTCAGCACAAGCTGCAACTCTGTAAGCTCTGAATGTCCCCCTGCACTGACTTGGAGAAAGTACTGAGCAGGGTGTTAGAAGACCCCAGACCAAAACTTGGATCAGGAGGTGTGTGCGAGCACATGTGGGGGACAGGTGCCCAAGTCACAAGGACATCATTGCCTGGGGATTTCTTTGCACCAGCTTGAGCTCACCTGCTGTGTACTGCTCTGTTAAATTATTTACTTTTATAAATCTGATGCCTGAGACTCTGCTTTGGGAAACTGAGGCTCAAGCCCATCATTGTGCCTCTACTTCATAGAATCACAGTATTGTCAAGGTTGGAAAATCCCTCTGAGATCATCGAGTCCAACCATTCCCCCCGCAGTGCCAAGACCACCACTAACCCGTGTCCCCAGGTGCCACATCTACATGTTCTTTGAACACATCCAGGGACTCCAGCACTGCCATGGGCAGCCTGTTCCAATATCTTACCACCCTTTCAGTGAAGAATTTTTCCCCAATCACCAGCCTAAACCTCTCCCGAAACCTGAGGCTGTTTTCACTCACTCTGTCCCTTGTTCCCTGGGAGCAGAGCCTGACCCCCACCTGGCTGCCCCCTCCTGTCAGGGAGTTGTGGAGAGTGAGAAGGTCCCCCCTGAGCCTCCTTTTCTCCAGGCTGAGCCCCTCCAGCTCCCTCAGCTTCTCCTCATCAGACTTGTGCTCCAGTTGTTTCTTCTCCTTCCTGGACAATGCACACTCGCAGCCCCCTCTCCTCAGGCAATCACCCTCTTTTGGAACTGACTTCAAGTGACAGGGCTCATACAGACGTGAGCAGAAGGCACTGACGTTCAATCCCCTGATTTCCTTAGGGGAAGAAGATACACTAGAAGGGTTCCCACTGTTCTGGTTAGGAGTTACAGGACAAGGTTTTTCTGGCAGTAGCCAGAAATCTGCCTAATTTAATTCCAGCAGGTGATTGAAGACTCGCTGCGGTGTCCCAGCCCATATTCAGTGGCCTGTGGCAATCACATGCCCATGAGACCCTGGCCCTCCAATGGGCAGACGAGGGCAGATCCGGAGGGATCCATGGGCAGATCCATGGCTGGATCGGAGGTCTGAAGCTGCCTCCCCTTTCCAGAAAGTTCTGTTATCCTTGATGATTCATTGGCTCCCAGTTTTAACTCCCGCCTCCCTGCTGGCCTCATTGGTTACGGCGTAGCTTGTTCCACCCATTTGTTTGTACCCCTTTGTTTATTCCCCTTCTCTCCACCCATTTCCCCACTGTAGAAAACCCCTGGACCCTGCTGTTGCCCTGGTTTTTGCTAAAGCCTTCTGTTTTAAACTTGGAGTTGGAATTCTTTCTCATACAGTTTCATATAAATAATAGCCAATGTTTACTTAACGGTATTTTCTGTTTTTCATTCCTTTTGTGATAAGAGAACTTTGATGAGCATCTTTCTTCTCCAGTGGGATTGGGAAGGAAGTGACATGTTTTCCAAACCCTAGTGGAGTTGGGAATTGTATAAGATGTGACATATGTAAATAAAGTGGGTCTTTTCCCTCCTTTCTGCTGAACCTAGCAGGTGCAAGAGCGTCATTATTGTGTTTTCCCAGACACACCCTGCCATTTCCCCGGTCTTTGTCCCTGATCCCTTCTGAAGAATAATGCTCCTGGAACCCATACAAAGACCCCTCTCTCAGTTCTTCGCTCCTGGGTGACTCCAGCTCAAGCCACCGAGCCGGTCTGGACGTACTTCCTTGTGTGAGGAGGCAGCCAGCGAGTCCGGCTTTGGCAGGTTCCCTGCAGAGACGCCCCCGGGGCCGTCTGCAGGAAGGAGGCTGCGTCCCCTCCGCCCGAGGGCACATCACGGACAGCATCAAAGACTGACCAGTGCTCTCTGCTAGCAGCAAGAGCAGAATCATCCTAAGGTTCCAGAGACAGTGTGTTTGTAGAATCATGACTGTACATCAGGAACAGTGTAGGCTTTTCTTGAGTGGAAATATTAACGAAAGACATTTTCAAGCACAGAGAAGCTTGCCTCTTCCTGTCCTGTCTGCAAAAATATGTAAAAAACTGTTTCCAGAAGCCTAAGATGAACTAAATCTGTCAAAGGATTGTGTCTCCCTGCACACGTGATGTGCAGTGGTGTTTTACTCATTTGCAAAGGCTGAGAAAGGCTCAGTACACTCTTCCATCCTTCCCTCTGGGAATAATGAAGGCTCTCCATAAGCCCCACACACCCCTAACCTTCCCAGAGAAACACCCTTCCTCCTGACTCTCTGGACAGTCCACAGAGGCAGGGACCCTCCAGGGAAAGTTAACAATCATGTGAACAATCACTGCACAAACATCCCTGAAATACCCTCCCAGAACCACCCCTGGTCAACACTGCTCTGCTTGGGCATCTTGGGATCATGTCTGTAGGGGAAAGGATGACACAGAGACGTGGGCTTGGATGCAGAAGAACTTTAATGCGTCAAAAGAGATAAACAGGTCAATCCAAAAGAGGAATCCAGTACAGAAAGCACCAGGGTAAGATGAGAGTTTGTGTCCCATGGCTGTGGCAGAGATCCCAGCAGGTGTCCATCTGCCTGACCCAGAGAGGGAGCAGGGCCAGCAGCTCCTCCCCAGGCTGGCCGAGTGCGGCTCAGAGCCCAGGGCAGCACAAGGGCACAAGGACACAGGAGGGGAAGCAGAGAGGGGCAGAGGGCACAGGCAGGGATGGGCCGTGCTGCCCGAGAGCCCAGGCTGGCCCCGGCCTTCTGCAGGGGCTGCTGGGCTGGCTCAGCCCCTCGGGAAGCAACAAGCCAAGGCTGCGTGCCCAGGGCGGTTCCATCCTGGGCGTGCCCGGGTTCCTTCCCCAGCAGCTTCAGCAGGGGAGGCACCTGGTGCCACAGAGGCCACTGCCCAAGCCTGAGAGGCCAAAGCCCCCGGAGCTGATGGGCACTCCCTGAGAGCTGAGGATGCTGCCCACGGCAGCCGAGGTGGAGGATCCCACCACGGTGTTCTGTGGGAAGGAGCTGAGGATGGGGCCGGGCAGGGTCACCACCACGGGCGAGGGCTGGATGGCCACGGTGGAGTCCTGGCACTGCTGGACACAGGGCTCATTGCAGCTGTTGGCCAGCGGGGTGGGGCCGCAGGGCTGGCAGGGCCGGCACGGGGTGTAGCAGGACATGTCCTGGGGCTGCAGGGGCACCTGGCACAGAGGACAGAGGGAAGGAAATCACAAGGAGTGGGTAAGGATCAGCCTGTCACTCCACAATGGGGGACAAAAAGCAGGAGCAGAAGACAAGCCCTGGGGCCTGTATAGAGAGACACACAGGCTTCTCCTTTTCCTCAGAAGAGCCCTGCCAAGAGCTCCCAAGGAAGATCCCTGCCTGGATACCTGGATCCCTACCAAGGAAGATCCCCTGGCCCATAGCTCTGGAAATGCCTCAGACAAGCCCCAGCCTTTCCCCATATCACACCTTCTTCCCCCTTCCTATTCCCATGGCAAGAATCCACATAGGACAAAAAAGCATGTATGGCTGAGAAATCCCATGAAAATGGGAGGAGGAGAAAGATGAGAAAAAGCTTCAGACTCACCTTGTTCTCAAGGAGATTTTGTGGAGGAGAGGAGTGGATGAGAGAGTGAGAAGAAGGGCCCGTTTTTATACTTCTCCTGCACTGCCCCAGGCCCACAGTCACTGCACAAGGACAGTAATTTTCCTACAGACTCACCTCAAAGCAAAACATTCTACCCAATGGCACAGGTTGTGGTCTGGATTCCATCTGTGTTGCCATTTCCTCATTTCTGACATTCCCACTAATCACGGAGGCTTCTATCATGCAGTGGGATGGGAAGTCCAAGGATTTCTTGTGCAGGAACACATCAGTATGGGCAGGAATCACAGCTCAATTTGACCTGTGTGGAGTTCTGTAGTTCCTCACTGCCTGAGGGATGTGTTGGCTCTTGGGACAGTGCCTTCTCTTCCACCTCTCCTCACCACCCACTTTGGCTGCACTCTCTGCACCCTGACCTGGAGGACACATGCAGTCCTGGCACACACTGTCAGTTCTGAGAACACCCTGAGCTCTGGCAGTGCTGCCAAGCAGGTCAGGCTGAGGGCAGTGGCCTTTGGGCTGCCTGGAGCTGTGGGTCTGGGCACAGCCCAGAGCTTGAAGATGATTTTCCAGGGCCAGGATGGAGCTGCCCTTGCTGCAGGGGAATTCAGCCCTGCCTGGGACAGAAGCCTGCAGACATCACTCACTCCTGGCTTGGCCTCACACCAAAATTAGAGCATGACTCACCCTGGGTCAGGAGAGTCTCTCTTTGGAAATGTGCTGGCTGAAGGCATTCCCTTCCCTCCTGGGACGCGTCCCAGCTGCCTCCGTGTCTGCAGGGCAGGGAAGGGCATCAGTCCTTGGTGTAGTTTGAAAGCTGGATTTGCATCCAGGGCCCTTCTGAGGACCTCCCTCTGAGCACTGCACGTTGGATTTTGTAGTGATTTTCTCTATCACCTTTCCAGCTTTGAGGCAAGTCTGACTGGCCTGTTAATCCCTGACTCTTCTTTCATGCCCCTCTTGAAGACAAGGCACTCACTGGCTTTCTTCCAGTTCTCAGGTGCATTCCGTGGTCACTGTGACTTTCAAAGGGAGTTGAGAAAGGCTTTGTACTGACACCGGTGAACACATAACATCAATTCACACTCCCTCATTTCAGATCAGTGTGTTTGAATGTTCCCCCATCGGACTCTGTTCTGCTTGGGGAAGTCCTTCCTGTTCCAGATGTTCCAAGGAGTACCAGGAGCTTCAATTCCTGACAACAATTCCTGATGGTAAAGACCAAGGACCTTTGAGGATCTCCACCTTTCCGGTAGCCCTTGCCCTCAGGGAAGCTGCCCTGTTGAATACTGGGGCTGCCTCTGGCCAAGGCTCCCTTCACTGATGACTGACCTGGAGAAGACCTTCTTATTGCCCCTCCATGTGCTTTGCCTGATTCAACTACAGGTGGGCTTTGGCTTTCCTAATGCCTGGCAAACGTCCCCTCCAGAGCAAAGGGCATCTAGAGAAAGAGAGCTGAAACACTGGCATGGCCTGGCTGCCTCGAGATGCTGCAGCTCACAACCCTTGCAGAGAGCAGAGAGAGAGGGAAGAGAGAAGCAAGTGCAGTGTCCATAAAGAGCGCAGTATTTGGATGCTCTCTGAGGTGCAGTGCGAGACAGGGCCTCTTCCTGCAAGGGGGATTGCAAAGAGCTGCTTTTCACTGCCCAAAGCCAACATCCCCTGCCTTCATGGGACCCTTCCAGAACCAGGGTCATGTGCCCCCACTGACATGACTCTGCCTGGGATACCCTTTGGCTTCTCATCACAGAACATGAAAGGATCCTGCAATGCAGGGCAGGAATGTCGGAAATGAGGAAATGAAATGGCAGTGTAGATGGAAACAAAATGTGAAACGCTACCACTATGTGGGATGTTTTCCTTTGAAGATGAGTCTGTTGAAAAATTACTGCCCTTGTGCAGGACTGTGGGCCTGGGGCAATGCAAGAGCTGTATAAAAGCAGGTTCTTCTCTCCACTCTCACATTCACTCCACTCACCTCCATCTCCGTGGAACGAGGTGAGTTTGAAGCCCATTCTCCATTTTCTCCTTCTCCTCTGGGATTTCTCAGCACATACCTGTGACTGTCCCATGTGGGATCTTAGAGATGCTTTTTGGGAGAAGAGGAAAGGAGTGGGAGGTGTGTGACTGCTGGGTCTTGGCAGAAGTATTGCCCCAGCTTTGGGCTGGTTGGGAGCATCCCTGGGCTGGAGCTCTTGGTGGGATTTGTGTGAGGGGAAGAGCCCACGTGCCTCCACAAAGAGCCTCCAGCTCTCCTTCGCAGCTCATGCCTTGGCTCCCTCATGGTGTGGTGACAGCTGGATCCTTACCCAATCCTTGTGATTCCCTTCCCTCTTCCTTCTCTGCCAGGTGCACCTCTGACTTTGAGACATGTCCTGCTACACCCCGTGCCGGCCCTGCCAGCCCTGCGGCCCCACCCCGCTGGCCAACAGCTGCAATGAGCCCTGTGTCCGGCAGTGCCAGGACTCCACCGTGGCCATCCAGCCCTCGCCCGTGGTGGTGACCCTGCCCGGCCCCATCCTCAGCTCCTTCCCACAGAACACCGTGGTGGGATCCTCCACCTCCGCTGCCGTGGGCAGCATCCTCAGCTCTCAGGGAGTGCCCATCAGCTCTGGGGGCTTTGGCCTCTCAGGCTTGGGCAGTGGCCTCTGTGGCACCAGGTGCTTCCCCTGCTGAAGCTGCTGGGGAAGGAACCCGGGCACGCCCAGGATGGAACCGCCCTGGGCACGCAGCCTTGGCTTGTTGCTTCCCGAGGGGCTGAGCCAGCCCAGCAGCCCCTGCAGAAGGCCGGGGCCAGCCTGGGCTCTCGGGCAGCACGGCCCATCCCTGCCTGTGCCCTCTGCCCCTCTCTGCTTTCCCTCCTGTGTCCTTGTGCCCTTGTGCTGCCCTGGGCTCTGAGCCACACTCGGCCAGCCTGGGGAGGAGCTGCTGGCCCTGCTCCCTCTCTGGATCAGGCAGATGGACACCTCCTGAGATCTCTGCCACAGCCATGGGACACAAACTCTCATCTGACCCTGGTGCTGTCTACTCTGAGGCCTCCGCTCAGAGTGACCTTGTTCTCATCTTTTGACTCAATAAATTTCTGTTGCATCCCAGCCCAAGCCTGTGTGTCATCCTTTCCCTGTTGTCGGTCTCCCAAGATTCCCAGGGAGAGAGGTGTTGCTCAGGGATGGTTCTATGAGACAGATTTAGGAGAAGGTGTTTCAGTGCCTTTTAAGACGGGACCGTTTAATGTGCTTTATCACATTATTGGGGCTTTCTTATCTTCTCCATGTGTCTGTGTTACGACCCACTGCAGAGGGTGAGGGGTAACCCAGGTTCTTGTTAATACATCCCTTGAGATTGATTAGAGAGAACCAGCACTGAATAGTCTGTCTTCATTAGAGAGAACCAACACTGGATGGTCTGTCCTTGTAGGTTCACACAGGGAGGGTTTATTGTAGAACAGTGTGATTGCACAGGAAAACACGTCTGTAGCCATTTTGGTTCTTATTCTCTGTAGCAATAAAACCACATTAAAGCATTGCAAGATGAAAATGCAACCGGATCGCCCAGGGACATGCACAAGGCGAAAGAAAGGAAGAGAGATAAAGGGCAAGATGCTGAAGGTCTCTCCAACCATAGGCCCTGTGATGAGACTTGGGTGCTGCACAGCCTTGGTCAAAGCGGTCGCAGGCCGGACCTGTCAGGGTGTGGGGGAGGTCTGAAAGAAGTGGTGGGGGAAAATCCCTGGGAAAATCCACAGAACACAAAATCTATTGGGTTTATATTCACTCAGTTCCAGGTTCCTCCCCTGGAGCGGGGAGCTTCACACTGTTATAAATGCACATTATAATATTGGCTTTTCGCAAATAATTACGTGAATGTTGTATAATGTTAAAGTAGCTTTGCTATAAAGATATAGGGTTTTTCTTTTTGTAACAATAACTAATGCCTTTATTTCTGTAGTAAAATAGCTGCTATAGTTATGCTTGTGGTAACTGAACTGTCTGCTTGGTTAGATAACATCCAGTGAAAGTGAGATGAAGACCCCTGCTACTGGCCTGCAGCTATCAGCACAAACCGTCTGTGAACATCATAGAGCAAGGCCCAAGCTGGAGGTGATAATCAAAACTGACCAAAACCACAGCCAAGAAATGCGCAGGCTCTAAAAAGGCGGACCCAAGGAGGGGGCATGCTAAACAGTTCCTAGAAAATGCAAACTAGTTTGGGGGAAAAGTTTGAATATGTATAATTGTTTGTGAATATGCATTAACAGTAAAGGTATGTAAAGGGTGTCTCCAAAATAGCAGGTGTGCTCTTGGCTTGGAGCCAAGGGTACCCAGTGCTGTAATTTTTGCTTTATTGTTTCTGTCCCTTATTGTCCTTTTATTAAACTTTTAAATTCTCACAGGAGAGTGAATCTCGTTTTTCACAACACTGCGTCTTGTAATGTTGTGGATCGTGGGACACTTCAGGAGCACCTTCTAAGACAACACAGCTGCCCATCACAGCCGGTACCGTTGCACTGTTTCTGGCCCAGTGTGGCCCATCACAGGGATGAACACGGTCAGGCCACACGCCAATGTCCTGGTGCTTGCCCTGCGGGTGGAGAGGGAGCCCCAAGCCCAGTGGTGTGTGCAAGGGAGGGACACTCAGAGTGACAAGGGGCACCAGCATCCTCCTCCTATTTCATTCAAAGCCCACCATTCACCCTCTGTCGTGTTAGACCAGAGGCTGGCCTTTCCACATCCAAAGCTCACCTCCCCCAGCTCCCGAAAGCACCCTGGTCTCCACAGCTGGGGAAATGTTTTGAGTCATTATCCCTTAAGAGTTCCGTGTCTCACAGTCTGCCAGTGGATAGACTGAGCCAAACCTCTTCCCTGGCCCTGTTTACTGCAGGAATGATTTTCTCTCTCTGGCCAAACCATTCTTGTCTCCACGCTCAGCAGTGCCTGTGCCTCAGTCAGATGCTCTGATCTCCTCCCCGTGCCGGCCTCCCTGCGCTGAACTCGCTGCCCTTGGTGCTGGTGGTTCCTGCATTGCCCCTGTGCCCAGCACGGGGGATGGCAGCAGGCGAGTGCTGAGCACAGCGGCATCGTCGCTCCCAGCCCTCTCCTGGTTCCCTCCTGCTCGCACAGCCCAGGCTGCTGGGGACAGCCCTCGGTGTCTGTGACCATCAGTGACAGGGACAATGGCACTGGCTGCACCCTCAGCCCTTTGGGACGTGGTTTATTGGCCATCGGGGTATTTGGTCAGGGTGATGACCTCGGAGGTCTTGTCCAGCCCTAATGATTTGTGACTCAGCAGTGACACGAAGCTGAGGGGAGCAATAGCTACGCCAGAGGGGAGGGTTTAAACCCAGAGGGATCTTGAGACGCTTGAGGCATGGTCCCATGAGGAACTCAGGAACTTCAACAAAGTCAAGTGCAAGGTCCTGCCACTGCTTTGGGGCAATACTGGAAACCAGTAGGGACTGTGGGGTGGGTGGGTGGAGAGCTGCCCTGCAGAGAAGGGCTGCAGAAATGGTCCCAGGGATGCATCAGCCCTGCTCTGAAGGGCAGCTGAAGCAGTTGAGATTTTTCAGTCAGGAGAAGAGCAGGGTCTGGGGGACCTGACTGCAGCCTTTCAATTCATCAAGGGGTGGTGTAAGGAAGTTGGAGACAGAGATTATATCAAGTGATTGGGCCAGGGGCAGGAGTGTTAAACCGGAATAGGCTAGCTGGAGCTGAGATACGTGTGCCCATGGCAGGAGGTTTGGATGATGATCTTTAACAATCTCTTCCAATCAAACCCATTCTGTGACCCATGATAAGATGGGTCTGTGAGAAGGCAGCCCATGGCACTCTGTCCCTCCCTTTCAGATCCATGGGATCTGCGGGAGTCTGAAGGGAATGCAGGACCTCTGTCTGGTCTGTAACACATTCACGGCTGAGTACTTGTGTCACTGTGTTGAGGAAAAGGAAAAGAAGTGCAAAGGGGATGTTTGCCCCCGGACAATGTAAGGAGGTTCTATCCTGACCCAAAGAGGCAGAGAAACTCAGAGCCTGGAGGGTGACTCGGTGCACACTGAGCACACCCAGTGCCAGCCTGGGTGGACAAGCAGTGCAAAGCCAGCCCCAACAACCCCCTGCCAGAAACAGCCCTGGGCAACCTCTGTGCCTTGGGAGAGGCTCTGCAGGGCAAAGGATGACACAGAGGCAGGGGCTGGGATGCAGCAGAATTTAATGGGTCAGAAGAGGGATGAGGGGGATCCAGGTGGAGGCTGCAGTGCAGGGAGCAGCTTCAGCAGGGGAAGCACCTGGTGCCACAGAGGCCACTGCCCAAGCCCGAGAGGCCAAAGCCCCCGGAGCTGATGGGCACTCCCTGAGAGCTGAGGATGCTGCCCACGGCAGCCGAGGTGGAGGATCCCACCACGGTGTTCTGTGGGAAGGAGCTGAGGATGGGGCCGGGCAGGGTCACCACCACGGGCGAGGGCTGGATGGCCACGGTGGAGTCCTGGCACTGCCTGACACAGCACTCATTGCAGCTGTTGGCCAGCGGGCAGGGGCCGCAGGGCTGGCAGGGCCGGCACGGGGTGTAGCAGGACATGTCTTGGGGCTGCAGGGGCACCTGTGAGACAGGGCAGGGGCAAGCAGAGTGCAAGGAGTGGGTCAGAAGCAGCCTGTCACCCCACCATGAGGATGACCCTGTTTCTCTCAGTGCAAAAGACTCCCCAAATCATGACAAAGTCCATGGAGGTCCCTGCCTCACCAAGAGCTCAGGAGACACCTCAGCCAAGCCCCAGTGTCTGTCTCTGCCACACCTTCTGCCTCCTTCCCTCACCCACGGCAAGGAGCCCCAGTGGCCAGCTGAAGACAATGATGTGCTTAGGAATGCATTTGGAGGAGCACAAGGAGGAGGAGAAATGCTCCACACTCACCTTACTGCCAAGGAGCTGGAGGCAGGAAGAGTGGATGAGAGACTGAGGAGAAGGAGCTGCTTTTATACTGCTCCTGCACTGCCCCAGGCCCGCAGGCACTGCACAGGGGCAGTAATTTTCCTAGAGACTCATCTCCCCAGCAAAATCTCCTGCCTAATGCCACAGGGCGTGTTTTGGTTTCCATCACCGCTGCCATTTAATTTCCTTGTTTCTGACATCCCCACTAGGTCATGGAGATCCCTTTCATGTGCAAAGATGAGAAGCCCCAGGATTCTCCTTGCAGGAACATGTGAGTCATGGTTGGACTCTGTGATCTTGGAGGTTTTTGCCAGCCCTCACGATTCTCTGATTCAATAATTCCCTGATCACTGGCAGGAATCAAGTCTCAAGCAGAGCCCTGTGCCCTTGCAGTCCTGAGTACCTGGGGGAGGTGTTGGGTGTCTGGACTGCTCCTTGTTCCGCTCTCTCTCCTCACCCACGATGCCCTTTGGCTGCACACTGTGGGGCCTGACCTGGATGACACACAAGCACAGGCCACTTTTCCATCACACGCTGTCAGTGCTGAGAACGTGTGTGACCTGTGAGAGAGCTGCCAAGCTCCCTTCTTCCCGGGCCAGGGTGGAGCTGCCCTTGCTGGAGGGGAATTCAGCCCTGCCTGGGACAGAGCCCGCAGACATCACTCGCTCCTGGCTTGGCCTCACACCAAAAGGCTGACACATGGGCAAACCAAAATTAGAACGTGACTCGTCACTGGCAGGGAGAGTGTCCCCCAGGAAATGTGCCAACTGAAGGCATTCCCTCCCCTCCTGGGCTGCGTCCCAGCTGCCTCCGTGTCTGCAGGGCAGGGAAGTGCATCAGTCCTTGGTGTGTTTGGAGAGCAGGTTTTGTGCCCAGGGCCCTTCTGAGCGCATCCCCTCGCTGAGCCCATCCCCAGGCACGTGGCACTGCAGCTTCCCCAGAGCTCTCGTGGGCTCTGGAAATGAAGGAGGTTCCCTGCCCTGTCCAGTGGTGCTGGGTTGTTCTCTAGGCTGAGGAGGCATTTGGGGCCTGGGAAAGGGCTGGATTTAAGTCCCAATGCCCAGCAGAAGCCACAGAGCTTTGGACCCCAGGATGTGTCCCAAGCCGTGGGGAGGTATTTTTGGAAACCCCTTCTTTCCTCTGCAGAACCTCCAGGAGAGCTCCCCTGCACAGCCAGATGTCTTTGAGCTGGAAGATGAGTCCTCTGTGTCCATTCCTGCCCCCCATCAGTGTTCTCTTTTTATCCTGTGTTTTGCCTGGACCTTTCATGTTCCTTGGCCCATGAGGTGCCCCTCTGGTGCTGCCAGCTTTTCCAGTCTCTTCTGGCCATTACAGGTGCCTGTGCAGGCACATCTGAGCTGTGTCTGGGAAGACACAATAAAGAGGCTCTCACACCTGCCAGGTTCAGCAGAAAGGAGGGAATAATCTTTATTATTGACATATCTCACATTCTTATACACGTCCCAACTCCACAAGGGATTGGAGGACATGTCACTTCCTTCTCAATCCCACTGGAGAAGCAAGATGCTCATCAAAGTTCTCTTATCACAAAAGGAATGAAAAACAGAAAATACCGTTAAGTAAACATTGGCTATTATTTACATGAAACTGTGTGAAAGAATCTGACTCCAAGGTTAAAAACAGAAGGCTTAGCAAAAACCAGGGAAACATGAGCTGCCAGATGCCTGACTGGGTGGAAGTTGTCGTGTTTGAAGCCCAGGGTCTGCACACGTCTACTCGAATGCTTCCTGACCATCTCTGTCTCCCAGTGCTCAGCTGCACTCCCCGACTGGTGGCACCTCCCAAAGGGAGTTCCAAGGTGCCTTCTTTGTCACCAGGACTCGTGTGCTCTCCCCACACTGCACAAAGGCTTAGCAGTCCTGTCTGCCTAAATGTTCCTATGGCTGGGTTCCTATGCCTGGTCCCCCTCCTGTGCTGTGGGGAAGGTCTCCTTAATCCAGTCTTTCTGAGGAATATCAGGAGCCTGATCCAGGGACAAGAAATGTTGCCAGTGAAGACCAAGGCCCAGAAGCCTTGGGGAACCTTCCGCTTTCCTACAACCCCTGCCCCAGCACAGCTGCCCCAGTCAGCCTTGGCTCAAGCCTCCCTTTTGCTGCTGCCCTGTGGGGAAGATCTTCTTGTTCCCCCCACAAGATTTCCTCCTTCTGCTCCAGGCGGGCCTTGGCTTTCCTGACCCCAAGCCAGGAATGCTCAGACAGCCCAGCAAATGCTCTCCATCAGCCAAGGGCACAAGAGGAAGGCAGAGGAAGGCGTTTCCCTGGAGAAGCAGTGGGCAGTGGGCCCTGGAGGGAGGAGAGAGGGAGGAGAGAGCAGCAGGCGGGACGCGGTGCCGGGAGAGGAGCCCCTGGGTGCTCTGCTGCTCTGTGCGGGGCAGGGCAGCGCTGGGCCCGGCCCTGCAGGGGTGGCTGCCAGCAGTGCCAGGCCCTGCCCCGAGCCAACATCCCGTGCCCGCACGGCCCCCTCGGGCACGGGGGCACCTCCTGGGCTGCACGGACACGCTGGCAGCCCGGGCGGCCTCAGGCCTCGCCTGGCACACCTGAAAGGAGCTGCAGCACACACCAAGCACGTGAGAAATGAGGAAATGGAATGGCACCGCTGATGGAAACCAAGCCGCAGCGGGTGGCGTTAGGGAGGATGTTCTGCTTTGGAGGTGAATGTGTTGGAAAATTACTGTCCTTGTGCGCTGCCTGTGGGCCTGGGGCGGTGCAGGAGCAGGATAAAAGGGGCACCTTCTCCTCGCTCTCGCACTCACTGCTCTCACCTCCATCTCCTTGGGATCAAGGTGAGTCTGAAGCTCTTTCTTTTCTTCCTCCTTTGATTTTTCTGGTCCCATTCTCTGCTTTAATCCATTATGGGTTCTTGAGAACTGCTTGTTATGGGAGAGGGAAGGGGCAGAAGTTGTGCATGGAGAGAGTCTGTGTTTTGTCTGAGGTGTCTCCTGAGTTCTGGCTGAGGTGTGGAAATCCCTGGACTTGGTCACTCTTCAGGAGGTTCTTGGGGGCTTGAGCAGACAGTGAGGCTGTTGGACCTGTCTAAGCAGCCTCCTGCTGTCTTCTGCTTCTCTTTGCTTTTCTCCATCACGGTGGGCCAACAGACTGCTCTGACACAGCCCTTGCTCAGCTCTGCTCCTCTCTGCCCTCTCTGCCAGGTGCCCCTGCAGCCCCAAGACATGTCCTGCTACACCCCGTGCCGGCCCTGCCAGCCCTGCGGCCCCACCCCGCTGGCCAACAGCTGCAATGAGCCCTGTGTCCAGCAGTGCCAGGACTCCACCGTCATCATCGAACCCTCGCCCGTGGTGGTGACCCTGCCCGGCCCCATCCTCAGCTCCTTCCCACAGAACACCGTGGTGGGATCCTCCACCTCGGCTGCCGTGGGCAGCATCCTCAGCTCTCAGGGAGTGCCCATCAGCTCCGGGGGCTTTGGCCTCTCAGGCTTGGGCAGTGGCCTCTGTGGCACCAGGTGCCTCCCCTGCTGAAGCTGCTGGGGAAGGAACCCGGGCACGCCCAGGATGGAACCGCCCTGGGCACACAGCCTTGGCTTGTTGCTTCCCGAGGGGCTGAGCCAGCCCAGCAGCCCCTGCAGAAGGCCGGGGCCAGCCTGGGCTCTCGGGCAGCACGGCCCATCCCTGCCTGTGCCCTCTGCCCCTCTCTGCTTTCCCTCCTGTGTCCTTGTGCCCTTGTGCTGCCCTGGGCTCTGAGCCACACTCGGCCAGCCTGGGGAGGAGCTGCTGGCTCCATCCCCTGCGGTGGCACCTGCTTGGAACACACACCTTGGAAAACAACAGACTGTTGTTTGCCCCTGGTGCTCTCTGCATTGGCATCTCAGCTTGGATTGACCTAATTTTCCTGTTTTGACTCATTAAAGTTCTTTTGCATCGCAGCCCATGTCTTTTTCTCATTTATTCCCCTGCAGATCCTCTCTCAACATGCCCAGAAAGAGAGATGTTGCTCAGGGCTGGTTGAGAGAGTGGCTCGTGGGGGATGGTTTTGCACAGGGTGTTAAAGAAGTCTCAATTTAAATAGTCATGCAATTAAATTAAATCTCAATTTAAATTAGTCATGCAATGGGTAACT
>VYXC01007583.1:140718-170507 GCA_013397175.1 Platysteira castanea | reverse complement strand
GTGCCCGGGCTGTGTGTGCCCAGGCTGCCTGTGCAGCAGTCTCAGCCTGACCCTGTTGTTTCTCTGGCTGTGGTATTTAGGGACATGGTTCAGTGGTGGATGCAGCAGGGTTTGATTTACTGTTGGACTTCGTGATCTTAAAGGTATTTTCCAACCTAACTGGTTCTGCAATTCCACCTGCACAGGCAGTGATAGGCAAACTTCTGCAATGGTGCTCTGGGACAAGAGAAGGGTATTTTGTAATTACAGTGAAGGAATGACAAGAGACCTGGTGGAGAGAGGCCAGAGGAGGCCACGGAGATGATCAGAGGGAGAGAGCACATCTCCTGTGAGGAAAGGCTCTGGGATGGGGATTGTTCAGCTTGGAAAAGACAGGGCTCCAGCGAGGCCTTAGAGCACATTCAAATACATAAAGGGAACCTATAAGAGAGATAGGGACAGACTTTTTAGCCAGGCCTGTTATGATAGGGCAAGGGGGAATGGTTTTAAAACAAAAGGTGGTCAAATTAGATCAGATATTAGGAAGAAAGTCTTGACTGTGAGTGGGGTGAGGCCCTGGCCCAGGGTGCCCAGAGCAGCTGTGGCTGCCCCGGGATCCCTGGCAGTGCCCAAGGCCAGGCTGGACACTGGGGCTGGGAGCAGCCTGGGACAGTGGGAGGTGTCCCTGCCACGGCAGGGGTGGGATGAGATGACCTGTAAGGTCCCTTCCCACCCAACCCATTCTGTGATTCTGTGACTGTGCTGGGAGATTTAACCAGAAAAGAAAGCAATGCTTTAACATGTACAGACAGGAATAAAAATGAGAACAGAAGGGTAAAACACCCCCTGTGAAATTCTGTGATTCCTGTTCTGTTGAGGGTCAGGTGAGGTTATCACAGTGTTCCCTGCCAACCAGGAGTCAGGTGAAGCACAGCCTCCTCCACAAACCTGTGCCTTAAAATACACCTCAGCTATTTACATCCGGGTCTGGTATCCACCTGCCTGTAAGTGTTGCCTGACAGCTCATTTAGCAACATATGCTGTAATATTAAAATGTGCTCCTTCATTTGAACGTACCTTTGGATATCTCCCACTGTCACTTGGGTGCTGACTGATGTTGCTACACTGTGCAGTGGAGTATGTGAAAAAATTGGACTGGTTCTGGACACTATTGCCAAACCTGGTGCTGCCATATCAGCCAGCACTGATCCTTCCTCCACACCGGTTCCACACTGGTGCAGCTCAGCTAAATTAAACTGCATTGCTCCACTGGATTTTCATTGACTTAAGTTAATTATACAAGCATGGTGGAGGTATAAAAGTGAAAATCAAGTCCACTGAAAGAAAAAGCAGAGTAGATATTTCTTTAGGACGTGAACTGTTCATAATCCAATGGATATATTTTATGCTGCGTATTGATCTTCTTGTGAGAAGTAACATGAAGTTAATTTCCAAATTGCCTGAACCTGAAGCAGTTAAAATATTGCAATATAAAAAGTTAAAATTCAATTAACAAACCAGTAGTGGTCAAAGTATTTGATTAATGTATTACACTCCCTTTACATGAGTGTGAGTGCAGGGAGTGTCCAGCATGAAGGGAGAGGTGTTCTCTGGAGGAACAGGGTGCAGGGTCCCTGCAGGGTGGCAGAGCACACCTCTTCTGGTGCTGTACTGAGAACTGCTGGGTGAGATTATCCTGGGTTTTTGAGAACAAAGGAAGGGGAGGATAGGGGCTCTGGGTGACAGCACTCAGTCCCTGCCTGGCAGGGAACCAGAGGATGGTTTGGATTGGAAGGGATGTAAAGCTCATCCAGTTCCAACCCCCTCATGAGCAAAGACGCCTTCCCCTAGACCAGGTTGCTCCAAACCCCATCCAACCCGGCCTTGGACGTTTCGAGGGATGGGGCAACAATGGGACAACAGTGATGAGAAAACTTGGAAGATGGAACTGAAATACACACAGGGAGCAAAGACTTTGAGGAGCTCCTGCCCTGTGATTTGGGACAGAACTCCACCCCACTGTACCACATTTGCAGGCAGCACTGTGGAATAAAGACATCTCATGAGACAACTCTGTCCTGTAAAGAATTTCCAAACCAGCAAAATTTCCCCAGGACTTTTGGGCAAAGATGTTATCCACACCCAAGAAAAAAAATATCACTAAAGATGAGGGTTGCTTCCCAGAAATTGAAAGAGAGGAGCTTGACTCTTTCACCAGCTGTCAGTGCTGATATTATTGCGTGTAGGAGCAGCTTGTACACAGCATCTCTTTACAATGGTGGCGGGGAAGCTGGAATGTTGTTATATCAGACTATCAAGTTGTTATGTTGGATTACATATAATGCTATCACAAATGACAGAATGCTTGCCTCCCATCAAAAATTTAAAGAGCAATAGACCTCTTTTCAGCTGTCATTGCTGATAACATTTTATGCACAAGTTTATTCAAGCTCAAATAGAGATGCAGCCTGTCAATAAAGAAGCCCTGGCAGATTAGGTATCAAGTATATTAAAGCTAACGGTACTAATGTGAGTGTGCAGCCTAATCTGACATTTTAAAACTGTGACAAAATGAACCCTTGAAGTTCTCCCCAGTCGTCGCAGCACAGCGCGTTCGCTGCTGGGTTTTATGGAGTGGAAACCAGAGTACGAGAAATGAGACAGGCTGGAAACCACAGAAAGGTCGGCAAGGCTTCCTTCCCAGGAAACACAGCTGATGTCTTCCCTTCCTCTCACTCTTATCTCATCTGCTCTGCTCCTCTCTTCCAGAAAAGTGGGTAGAGCAACAAATAATGGCCCTAAATTGCCGCAGAGGTGACACAGATTACACATTAGAAAAAGCACTCGAGGGCAGGAAGGGTTCAGCACTGGAGGAGATTGCTGGAAAGGGCGTAACACCTCTATCATTACAAGGCTTTAAGAAGGGGTTAGGGAAACATCTGCCAGGAATGAGGAGGGGTGGCTGATTTTGCTTTGGAGACCCTGTGCTACTTTGTGCCATTCCCTTTCCTGTTCTCAGTATCAGCCACGGCTTTCTACTGCCAGCAGAAGGGGTATGTGAGTGCTTGTGTGCTGGAACTGTTTGCACCAAAAATAGTCTATTGAAATCAATAAGGAGTTGAGGTTTTACAACAGATGGCCTGGTTATGCTCCCCTTTCCCTCTTCCTACTCTTAAAAGAGGTCTCAGCAGCTGTCGCTGATCTTTTGAGGGATGCAAAAGCAGGAGAAAGTCTTTCCCAGGCCTGGGAAAGTGGAGCATCCAGAAATTTGAATCTGTCCTTTGCAGCTGGCAAATATTCACATGGACAACCCAATCTTCAAGAAAGACAGTCTGTTCCTGGCAATCTGTACATTGCAACTGTGGTGTCTTCATGCTGTGCTTGGTGATAAAACACAAGCCTCCACAGTTTGATAGTTGCAGCTAAAATCCAAATCTGTATGCGATGCCTCCCTTCCTGGGGAGGGAAGGGGAACACGAGGGGCTGCTGAGAGGCTGGAGTCTGGGTGTGTGAGGGCTCACGGGTTCCCCACTGCAGTGAAATATCTGTGTGGCTTTGGGAGCAGTGGGCAGGGTGAGATGGCCTCAGCCAACACCGGCAGCTGGGCAAAGCCCTCATCTCCTGCAGAGGAGAGCTGCTCAGAGGAGTGGTGGAAAGGCAGGTCACAGAGAAACCGACGGGCTGCAGCCAGGGCTCCCCCAAACAGCCCTCAGGGCTTCCCAAACAGCACCAGGGCTTCCCAAACAACCCTCAAGGCTTCCCAAACAGCCCTCAGGGCTTCCCAAACAGCCCTCAGGGCTCCCCCAAACAGCACCAGGGCTTCCCAAACAGCACCAGGGCTCCCCCAAACAGCCCTCAGGGCTTCCCAAACAGCCCTCAGGGCTCCCCCAAACAGCACTGTGCCTTGAGTCACCGCAGAAACACACAAGACGTGAGTTTGCTTACTTGCACTGAAAACAGTAGGGAGGTAACTTTCCAAGCAGATGCCCCATCCCTGGAAATGTCCAAGGCCAGGTTGAATGGGACTTGGAGAACCCTGGTCTCATGGAAGGTGTCCCCACTCATGGCAAGGGGTGGAACAAGATGAGCTTAAAGGTGCCTTCCAACCCAAACCACTCTGGGATTTCATGATGTTCACAAATCAGTGTTGCCGTGGTGGGATATGTAGCATCATCAAAAGCATGGGACTTTTGGAGGCAAACACCTCATCCACAGACAAGTGAAGGATCACCACAAGCAGGGATTCATGAAGCTGTACCTCCCTGCTCCAGAGGGGAAAAAATGCTTGAAAATGTTAATATAATCCTTAAAAGATTAAAGGCAGCTCAATGACAGTAATTGAAAGAGAAAAAAATGCATCACCTGGCTATGTTATGCTTAAGCAAGAAGTAAGGATGAAAGAAGGGCTAAACCTTCTCTTTAAGGGTACCCAGGGGAGTAAAGGATGTGGAATCTTTACCTCACCGTTACACATGAGCAAAAACCTTTGCCATGTGGCCATGTCCCATCTAACACAGGAACTTGGATGCACTGTGAAGGGTCACATACCCCGTGCCTGTTGCTGCGCTGACTCCAGAGAAGCCTTTCTGGTCACCCTGGCAGCTTTGAAGCTTAGGGATTACAAGTGTGAAGGGTAAGTCCTCAACTTATTTACGTTTTAGAAATATTTGTGTTTTCAATAATAACTATCAATGTGGCAAAATGAGGTGTTTTGTTTCTGAAGTGACTCTGTGTGTTTTCTCTGGTTCTTCACTGTCTGTATTTTCGGAAAAAATACTTAGAAAAATAATGACAACATCTCTCAGAAAATAATGAGTTCCTTCCAGTTAGCTGTTGAATTGTTTACTGCCGTAGCTGAATAATAACAGCACATCAAAGACGACTGCTGTAATTAAAAGATTTGTGTACATAGGTTAACAAATTAGTGCATCATAATGTGCAATTGTCTAATTAGGACAAAAATGCTAGTTCCACGTAAAAGACCAATAAGAAGAAATTATAAGGGAGAAAATAAGACAGACAACAGCATTGATACTACACAACATTGGCAAAGATGCTATCTGTGACTTTTGAATGGTATCACTAACACCCCAGGGGGATCAGCATTTTTGTGGATTAATTTACAGAGAAATTCAGTCTGCCATAAGAATCCCATGAGCTGGTTGAGGACTCCCATGAAAAGACTAAATTGGTTACTGACTGTTTTAAGCATTTTTCATTCTTTCAATACTCAGAAGACCTGGGAGCAGACACTGTGGCTGCACAAAGCCATGAGAGCTGCAAACCCAGATGTGACAGAAGGAGATGTATGACATTCCCAGGGTCACTGGTGAACATGGAGGCAGAGGGGGTGAAATCCTGTTGCTCAGTTAAAGCTAATGGCAAAAGTCCTCTTGAGTTCAGTGGATTGAGAATTTAATTTGGAGAGATGAAGGCCAGTGTTCCCCTGTACTGAGGAACAGACAGCAGAGTGGGTTTGGCTTTGATTCAAGCACCAGGAGAAACTTCTCTGGTTTCAGAAGAGTTCAGTGCATAGATGCTGAGTTCTCCAGACAACCCTGCTGTCCCATCAGCAGGGATATTCCTGAGTGCTGTGTCCCTTAAGGATCTGCCTGGGCTCAAAACCCAACTCTTCATTCCTCTGTGCCCTTTGCTGTTGGTCCATTAGGGAACGTGTGGCAGGGCACAGAGTAGGAGTCAGATGCTGAGCACTCCTGTTCAGTGGTTTCACCCAAATCAGCCAGAGCCCCTGCACAATCCCTGAGCCACAGTTAAGAGCCCGACAGCCTGGTTAACACGCAGGGGAGGATAAACCAGGTGCAGATATAGGGATACAAAACCACCACAGGGCTCCTCACCCCGGTCAGGAACACACAGAATTGCAAACCACTGGGCATACAAAGAAAGAGGTGCTCTCATCCAAGAGCAAATGCTTTCAAGGGGTTTGGTAAAAGGCATGAGGATAAAAAGCTTGGAGTGGTAGCTGCCCCAAGTGGATCACTGGAGGAACTTGAGTCTCACTGGAGGGAAAAGGTGCACATGGTTAGAAAAACAACTGTCATTTATCATCTTTATTCCCAGTAATGACACTGCAAGCCTCCACTCCATCTTCAGGAAGAGCACGCAGCCAACTTTTGCATGAGTTAATAGCAGGGCTTGAACATGCAATCTTCTGCATGACACCTCCTGTACCTAATGTACCAGATGAGCTTCATTAGCTCGTGGCTGCGCCGGCTGCCTCCCCGTGCTCTGACAGCTGCTGGAGAGACACACACGGCAAGCGCTGCAGCACTGACCGACCTTGCCTGAGCCGGCAGAGCCCTGCCCCTCCTCGGGGCGCAGCTGCCTGGGCAACCCTGAAACCAGAGCACAGCTCCAACCCCGGGAAACTGCTTGCAGCAGGGCTGCTGCTGGTGTTTCCTTGCCCTGCTCCAGGCTCTTTAAAGCAGCCAGGGCCCCTGTCCCCCTCCTGAACAGCCTCACCTGTGAGCATGAGCCCAGCACCAGGCGCTGCAGAGGCCCTGCAGCTGCTCTGAGCATCTGTGGGAGCAGCAAAGATCCTTCAGGTGAGCTGAGTCTGTCTTGAAACCAGTAATGTTACAAAACACACACGCTAATAATCAAGGATTCTCTTAAGTGTTTTGTTTATGTCTCTTTGTATTTATATGTACATATGTATGAGCTGTAGTACATTTTGTTTTGCTTTGAGAAAACAAATTTTAAATTGCTGGTGGGGTATTTTCTCAAAGCCATTTTAAATGGAAAAACACACCTTTCTGAGAAAACAGGGTATCTTTATTAGTTTCTTCCTCCTACCAGTAAAACCTGAATGTGACAAGCACTGGGGAACATAGAAATTTGTCAGAAGGCACAGAGTTTTGTATTGTCTCAATAAGACGTTTTTGTTTCCTCTTGATTTGGGAAATAGTTGTTAATCACTGCCTAATTTTCATTTTAAATAGGCCATATTGATAGGACTCAATTCCATAAGAAAGACAAACACAGCAACTGAATTTGTGCAACAGTTTTGGGCAAAAATTGAAACCATAGGAATAAACACAAACACACAAGTGTTTACACAATCAGAGCCTAAAAAACTGATGAGCAATAAATAAATCAGAGCTCTACCCGACCAGACTGGGGTCTGGTGCAGGAAAAAGCCCAGTGGTTCATGAGATTTTTCTGCTGGTCAGCTTTACACATGGAGCCTGGTGTCTTCTGCAATAAAGCTCAGGCTCTCTGGTGCCCAAATTAATCAGTGTTGTTTCTGCTGCTCCTGTGAACCCAGCACACTCCTGCTGCAGCCTCTGCCTGTGGAGAGCACGGGGAGCTGCTGGGGTCACAGGTATTGCATCTACCAAAGGGAATACTCAGTGTTGTTTACAGATACGTGTGTCTTAATCCAGTGGAATAATGTTTGTTTATGTCCCATCTGAGATGAAGAGTTACATCCTTTGTGAGTTAATTCTGGTCTGTGGGTAAACAAGGAGACTTGTAAACTAACTGGTTTTTGCTGGGGGTTTTTGGCCATATGTACCAATTAAAGGTGATTTATCCTTTATTTTCCATTTCTCAGATTTTAAAATGTTTCAGGTAAATTTCTCAGTAAAGCAAAGTGGAGAACACAGTGCATATTTTAGCACAAATCAGCTTCCTGTTGTTGCCTAAACAACAAAAAGACTGACAGAACCAGATTCCAACGAGTCTCTGTAAGCATACACGTACCCTCAGAAAGGGTCCTTCTTTGTAACAATCCTGGAATAAATTAGAGAAGCTGCAGACACATCAACAACACAAAGCCCTTCAGTTTGTCTCACTGTGGTTTGTATAACCTGTACTGTAAGTGCCAGGGTCCCCAAACCCTTGAGAATACTTCCAAATAAGCAAGGAGATGTTTGAAAACATGGACTAGCTCCAAGCACCCTTGATGAAGACACTAAAGTTATGCAAGTTCTATGAAAATTAGGGGAATATAGAAGAGACAGACCCTGTTATAAGTCACTCCTTATGGGTATTGGGAAATATGGGTGGACAGAACTGCTGGAAATCATATTTCATTAGTTCTGCTGCTCAGGCTTCTTGAGTTTTCTATATAGGACAAAGCTTTTCATAGTCAGGAAGCTGAGTCTTAGCTGTTTCTTTAGGCTGGATCTGAAAAGCAGTGGAGGTAACAGTGCTCTCAGACCAAGACCATTCTCATTTCAGGGGCAACTCAGCACAGAAATCTCTGTCTCAAATGTGTGACCTGATTTCCAGAGGGTTTGTGAGCCCATATGTTTCGATGGGTGCTCAGTACTTCTGGTGCCTTTCAATTTCTAAATATGGACTTGGAAAGCCTAATTTTAACCACGCACTTTTGGGAAGTGTTGGCAATAGTTTAAAGAGACTGTCTAGCCCAGCACGCCTCGCTGCAGCAGATTGCTCCGAGTGATTTATATATTCCTGGTGCTCCCTGTCTCTGATGCCTTTTCAGTGCCTTACAGCTGTTGCATTTATGCAGCACTCTTTATCTTGACCTTAGCCCTTGGATTTCTCAGCTATTCTACTCTCTTAACATCTGGGCCTGAAAGGTCACTAATTTACCTTATGTTTCCCCGCTGTGGGTGCCTTTGGGTTGAGTGGGTACATTTTGAAAAATAACACTCTGTTGGTGGGCTGCCTTTTAGAAGGGCGTTCTCCCCTCGGCACCCTCGTGCTGCCTTCTCCCCCTGCAGCAGCTGTGTCACCCAGCATCTGCCCTCGAGAGCATCGGGGTGTGCTGGTTGGATCCTTGTGTGCTAAAGCAGCACACCGGGTGCCCAGTGTGCTGAGATTAAATTGCTTTTGCAGCTTGCCTGGAGATTAAGGAAGGGAGCTTTATTTGTAGTAACGCCCCTTTAATGCATCTCAAAAGACCATAATAAACATCTTCAGGACTGTAAAAGGAAAATACACATCTAGAGGTTGTGGTAAATTATGAAATCCTGGCATACCTAATAAAAATTCTATCTCAATGGGTTAACATTTAGTGAAATGTTACATGATGTGAAACCAGACCTGGCTTCGCTTCAAGCCCAGGTCACTAATGTCACTTGGGGAAATTATGAGAACTTCCATTAACTTTGTACTGGCAGACCTCCCAATCTACTTCACATCTATACGTTTTTAACACCCCGTGAGCAATACAAAGTGTCATTTCTCACATCTGAGAGCCAGACAATATTGCAGAGCCTCTCTGCATACCAGAGGCTACTTCAGAAATTAACAGGTCAGATCTCTCACTGATTTTAATACAGAGCTGTTTGTGGCAAATGTCTTTGTTATAGAAACCGACGACTGATTTGGGCTTCCTGTCAAAGCCAGCACAGCAGGAGAGAACTTTAAAACTTGGGGAAAGAGCACAAGAATGTTAAATCAAACAGATTTTAGACATCTAGGGCCAAATTCAGCCAGAGTTTTGAAATTGCTGAGGCTGGTTCACCACACAATCCCTGAATTGGGAGCCTCAGACAGAACAAAGTTAGTGACAATGCTTTGGGAGGGGGACACTCATAGAACTTTTAAACTATTATCTCAGATGCACTCTGTTCCCTATTTTCCCCATAACCCCCCTTTCTCCTCCTGCCCATTTGCCTTTACAAACTTGCCAACAGCCAACTTGTTTTGAAACTCAAACAAGTTGGTCTGGAAAGGACTTTCCATTAAAGCCTAAGAATTGGAGCAGACTTAAAAGTGGCTGGTAGTGTTTTCAGAAAAGAGGTATTTGGCAAGTCTTTAATGTCCTGCTTGCCTAGAACTGCTCTCCTCTTTAATTAACTCAGTAAAAATCCTCTTGTTACTGCATTTTATTTGCTTAAACCACTACAGAAAAATAAATGTATACAAAACCAATTAATAAATCCATAGAAATGTGCTGTTGTTTACTGTGATGCAGTGGAGCACCAAGTCCCCTGTACATAATTCAAGCCCCTGGCAACAAAGTCATTTGTGAAAGTCCCCTGTTTTGACACAAACATAAAGGTGGAGCATCCTCAGAGTGAAGCACAGACTGTGGTTTTCAGTTCATCTTCTCGAGGAAGCCTTGAGGTGGCTATTAATAATTGAAGTTGAAAGCAGTGTCCAGGATTTCTCAGGCTCCACGCACACGCAGCCTCCTGGGATGTGTCTACTCCAGAGCCTGACCCGTGACTGCTGCGCTGGGAATCCGCGTCCCAGCAGCCCGAGGTGCGGCTGCAGCTGAGCTTTTAACTCTGGCGGCCCCGGCGCTCCGGACAGAATGGTTACAGCTGCACGAGAGGCGGTGACAGTGGCGGTGACAGGGAATCATTACAGGCAGGTTGTCACCCCTAAGTCCCAATAAGCAAGTGATCCATGACGGCAGGAATCCTCCCTAAATGTGACTCAGTGCTCGTGCTGAGTGATGCCAGGGAACTGTTTGGACAAACCCTCCCCGTGGTGGCTGGGGAGCAGAGCAGGGGTCACTGTGGCACCCCAATCCATTCCAAGCCGTTCTGAAGGCCCTCTGCAAAGAGGCAAACATTTCCTTAGTACACCAAATTGATGTTCTGACATTTAGCTGTAAGTATCTTCTCTTTCCCTCAGTTTGTGACCTTTCCGTTTCTCGCATGGCTGTTGCCCTCCTCTGCCAGCGAAGAAGCACCGCACAGCCATTATCAGCCTCATCTCCCGGTCCCGGCCATTAGCCTTCATCACCCCCCGTGCAGCCCCCGCTGCCCGGCCCGGCTCCTCCGCATCCTCCCCGGGTGCGGAGCAGGCGATGGGAGCCAAGGCAGGGCGGCACAAGCAATGACACAGCAAGGCTGTGATGAAAGGCCGCTCATTCCCAGCTGCCACTGACTCGACTTCTCTCCAGCAGGACGCAAAGCAGCCTGGATTAAAACAGGAGGCGAGCGCCGTAGATCATCTCGCTGTAATTTCCCCCAGGACTGATGTGAGGACGGCAGCGAGATGCACTAGTGGTGGCACATTAGCACTGCCACAGGCTCCCGTGGCACAGAACATTCCTAATGCTGGCCATTTATCCAGCGGGGCATGCAGGGGATGCTCCAGCAGCGAGGGGAGGCACGGAGCCAGCCGGAGCTCCGGACTGGGAGCGACGGCACTGCTGTGATGGACTGGGCTTAGTGGTGCATGAAGAGTTCACTTAAAAATGGACAGAAAAAGGAGAGGAGGAGGGAAAAGAGGAGATAAAAGATGCTAAGCTGGAGGTAGCAGATAAGAGGCGTGATAAGAGAAGGAAGGAAGTTGAATCTAAGCACAGAAAGCCATGCACCAGGAATTCAAATGAGGGGCTGGACTGGATAGAAAACCAACGGGGCTTTATCTAGAGATTGATAAAAGGGAGAATAAAACAAATGTTCAAAGGTAAATGTGTGTTCTAGAAACACGAGGCACTGTAGAGAGAGAAGATGGCCCTCTGACACACCCACTTCACCCTCAGCAATGTGAGGTTCCCAAGGCGTCTTGGCCAAGGGGAGAAGAGGAAAGATGGGGTGTTGGAACAGGGCTGGAAATGACAGAGAAGAATGGGTGTGAGGGCAGCAATGGAAAACAGGCAGGGACAGCACTACTGGGAAGCAAAGGCAATTTTGTCTTGTAACCATGTGCTCACTCAAGCTTGACAGAGAAAGAAGAAGAAAAATACATTCCCGTTATAAAAATTCCTGTGTACGTAAATCACACAGCGCACTCCATGGCGAGGGGTTCGGTGTGCCTGGGCTCAGCTGTCAGCTTTCCTGAGGGCTTCTTGCTGAGCTGGGGCTAATCTTTAATGTCTCCCTGTAAACTGTGGGTGATGCTGCTGCACTCCCAGCCTTTGCCTCTCCGACCTTTGGTGATGGTCATCTCCTGGGGCTGTACTGCTACATCTGTAGGTAACATGAAAAGAATCCCTCTACACTGCCAGTGTTCTGAGGACGGTGAAGACTGGAGATGCCAGTGGTGTTTTGTGTAAGTCTGGCCCCAGTCTAGTGAAGCTAAGATGGCTTTTGTACTTTTAAATATAATTTTTGCCACTGTGTAACGTGTCACAGATATGAAGCTTCTTGTGAGATGAGGTAATGAACTAATGTGGGAGCTAATGAAGGTCATCTTGAGAGAGCAGTAAGAGTAATGCCTACTGCTGGGAGACTTCTCACTGGGAGCCCTCAGACTTCAGCACTTTCCAGTCTAAATAAGTTGTATACTTCCCTGACCTTGTCTTCTCCAATGTAAACGCAGTGCAGGATGTACTTAGAATAAAGATAAATAAGGTCTTACCCAAATAAAACACTAGTCTGCAGAAACAAATCTCCTCCAGGCAAGAGAGGGAATGGAAGCAGAAACTGATGCTACTCTACTGGAAAAAAATTATATGCTATAGAGATGAAGGAATATTATATCTGCTTCAGAATGCAGTAATAGTAAATGCAGCTTAGGGTTGAAGGTGCTATTGCAAAATCTTGGGAGTTTTACTAATTAAGTTGTGGAAGAAATAGCATTTTGTTTCTCTACCTGAACTTTGTTTTTAAAGATGCTGTGGGTTCAACAAAATGCAGTGCAAGGTCCTACACCTGGGTCATGGCAATCGCAGACACACCCACAGGCTGGGCAGAGTGGTGATGGAGAGCAGCCCTGGGAGAAGGGCTTGGGGGTGATGGAAAACCTCACCATGAGCCAGCCTGGAAACCAACAGAGTGATCCCAGCCCGGAAACCAACAGAGTCCAGGCTGCATCCAAAGGAGCGTGGCCAGCAGGTCGAGGGAGCAGATCAATTCTCCCCCTCTGCTCTGCTCTTGTGAGAACCCAGCTGGAGTCCTGCACACAGTTCTGGTGTTCCAAACATAAGAAGGACATGGAAGTGTTGGAGCAAGTCCAGAGGCGGCCAGGACGTTGATCAGAGGACTGGAGCACCTCCCCTGTGGAGACAGGCTGAGAGGGCTGAGAGAGTTGGGGCTGTTCAGCCTGGAGAAGAGAAGGTTGTGTGGAGACCTCACAGCACCTTCCAGGGTCTGAAGGGGCTCCAGGGAAGCCAGAGGGAGACTTTGCATCAGGAACTGTAGGGACAGGACAAGGGGGAATGGGTACAAATGGAAAGAGGGGAAATTCAGCTCAGATACCAGGAAGAAATGTTTCCCTGTGAGGGTGGTGAGACTCTGGCACAGGCTGCCCAGGGAGGCTGTGGATGTCCCAGCCCTGGCAGTGCTCAAAACCAGGTTGGATAAGGCTTTGAGCAGCCTGCTCTAGTGGAAGGTGTCCCTGCCCTTGGCATGGAGGTTGGGACTAGAGGACCTTTAAGGTCCTTTCCAACTCCCTAAGATTCTATGACTTTTCCCCTAGACGTGCAGTAGACAAGTGCAGCTAATCTTTGGTAGGTAGATGTAAAACCACAACTTTCTGAAAACAATTACTAGGAAGCTGCATCAACTGGAACAAAGTGGAAGAGAGAGGGAGGTTACCTTATCTGTGATAAGGTTCCCAGTTCAGCTTCTTGCAACTACAGCCCTTCTGCACCTCATGGCTGGGAGTGGTCAGGTGAGACCTGCTTTTTACTGTGAGGGTGGGCAGGCCCTGGCACAGGGTGCCCAGAGCAGCTGTGGCTGCCCCACCCCTGGAAGTGCCCAAGGCCAGGCTGGATGGAGCTTGGAGCAGCCTGGGACAGTGGGAGGTGTCCCTGCCCATGGCAGGGGGTGGAATGAGATGGGCTTTGAGGTCCCTCCCAACCCAACCCATTCCGTGATTCCATGATTCTCCTCTCAGCAGAAGGAGGTCAGTGTGCTCCTCTGAGCTGTTCTGTGCAGTGCAGCACTGGGGTTATGGCTCCCAGCACAGGGCTGCAGGAAGGATTAGGTCTGAGCCCCACGTTTTTAACACCACATCCTAGTGAGGAAGCTGAGAGGCAGTTAGGAACTGGGGGAGGCAAGGGGGAATGATTTGTATTACAAATAACTATGTGAAAAGGGGTGGTGGAGCCCTGTCAAAATGTAAATGTGAGATTTGCATAATTGGGCAGCCAGGATTAAACGAAGCACAGAGAAGGATAAGGATTACGTGGAGGGACAGAGAAGGGAAACGAGAGCAGCACAGAGAGAAAACACTGCAGATAGATAGAAAATCTCAGATAAGCAAGAGCAAAGGAAGAAGTTGCAATACTCAAAGGCAGCAAAAGGAGAGGGAGCTGAGAGGAGCAGTGGTGTGTGTTACCGATCCAGGCTGTATCTGAGCTGGCTAGGAAGTGTGCAAATTAATTTTAAAAGGAGCTTGAAACCAAAGGGGAGTGTCAGCTGGGCATTAAACATCCCCTTTAGTGGTGACCTTGAGAGCCTGGACCACCAGTACCTAACAACCAAACACAGCACTCCTGAACGCTTCCTTCAAATCACATCCATAATTAATTTTGCCTTTGATGAATGGGTCATTCTTCACCAGGATATTTGTCAGCTGTCAAAATCACCCAAGTGGTGGCCTCTGACAGCCTTCTTGCTGTCTCTAGCCCTGGGGCAGTGGTGGTTGCTGACTGTCTCTGCTCAGCCTTTCACAGGAGCTGTGCTTGATGTGTCTGGTTAGACCCAGCAAGGGCTCAGGTGCTGGCACTGCTCAGCAGTGTCCAACATTCCAAGTACTCAGTCATCCAATCTCCCCTTGGTGCTGAAATTCCTCCACAAGTCATGCCAGGTCAAGGAGCCTTCCAGAACTCTCAAGAACCACCCTGAAGTCCTTCTCCTTACCCACTCCTAAAGCTCTCGTGGACTTGCTTCCCTCTGGCTTGTTTGTACAGGGAAGTTGGTTGTGGCCAAGCCAGGCTCAGAGCCATGTTCCACACACAGCCATATGGAGAGGCAAAAATGCAATACTCCTTTTAAGATTTGTTTTGTGTGAGTGCCTAAGGGCAGGAATTGCATTGTACTTGCTACTGTGCACATGTAAAACACAGAGTGCTTGCAGCCCTGGAATGCTTGCTCTGATAAGAAGGAGAGTGAGGGAGCGGACGCAGGCAGGGGAGCGTGAAGAAGGAGGCAGGATGGGGCTGTGATGTGGCAGCACGATGGAGGCACCTGCTCCGTCCCTGCAAGGGGAATGTTGGATTCTGGCCGATGGAATGGAGGGAGCCACATGGTGCTTTATTAACGTGCCATAGAATATTAACATTGTTTTATTTTCTCTATTGCCGGAACAGAACTTGCTCAGGTGACACTCAGCTCAGAAAGGTGTGGGAAGAAAAAATGGTGGTGCAAGTAGGTGTTCAGAGTGAGACTGGTTTGGCCATGCACCACGCAGAGAATGCGGAGTCTCTCTTAAATGTGTCCCTGGTTGGTTTGTTTCTTCACACTCTAAACTTGGATTCAGCAAAAATAAAACCTGCTGCTTGACAGCTCTTTAACGGGTGATGGAAGGAGAAGATGGGTGAGGGAACCTCTTTTTAAAAAGGTACAGATCTGTTCTGTTTTTACTAGAAGTGTTACGGCATCCTTGCTGAGAGCTGAGAGTAAACTCATTGAGTCAAACCTTCCAGGTGGGATGTGGGGACAGATTGTCCTGACTTGCTGTTGTCTCTGCAGTTACTTTTCTGCAGGTCAGTGCTTCACCTGGGTGATTGCAGCTCCCACGCTCTGACCTTGTCCCATCACCTGGGGCTTCTGGCCCCAGACTTCTCCCCTGGGTCACAGTGATTCAGCCAAACCACTCACATTGAAGAATTGTTCATTCTTCAATGGGGTATCTCAAGATATGTGCTTATCCAGCTCTCCCAGTTCAGAAGGGAGAAGCTAGGTGAAGGTTTAATACAGGGAAATGTGAGTCCAGACACAGAAGTGAAATTAAGTGTTAACAAAAAGCAACACCTCAAAGCTTTACACACTTAGATTGTAAATCTCTTCCTATTGCAGTTACTCAAGTCTCTTATTTTACATAGTGTCACATTTAGCTTATTCTCCAGCTTTCACAGAATGTTTCAGACACAGGAGGAACTGAACTCCTAATAAAACTGTAACAATAATAAAAAGAAAACCCAGACAGGCCTTCATCAACCCCTAGAGAGAAACAGAGCTTGAGGGGGAGGGAAGGGATATTGGAGAAAGGGTAGAAGAGGAGAAAACACAGCCCTATTCAACTTGAGTTTCCTTTATGAACCACTTGCTTTTTGCCTTACTTTTTATCTTTCTTTTTGTCTCCAGGCAGGCAGTATGGCCAGTTAAGTAAAGCAAGTAGAGAGCTTGACATTCTGGCATACCTGGATTTTATGTCATTTTTATCATTCAGGATTCTTCAAAGTATGTCATCTCACTCAGTTTTGAAAATACTGTCTTCTGTTACAGTTTAATTAATCTTGTACTCCCGGGGGTTGTAATTTTGATTGTCTAAAATGTACAGTATTATGCTTGGAGATTATTTTTGGGAGTTTTATATTGCCACTGTCTTTTAATTTTTACATCATTATTGCTTATGACATAAACAAAAATCCAGTCTTGGTTTTCCTCAAATTTTGGTTGCTTCACGGTTGGTCATTTTTGTTCATTTATTCCCACTATTATAACACTCCCAAGCTCTGGAAGGATCAGCTTGTCTCCTCAGGAGCATCCAGCACTTTGGGGGAATAAAGTTCCTCTCCTGAAGCTCTCCAGGACTATTGCGGGCTGTAGAGGCAGTGGCAGTGTTCCCAGTGCTCCCACACACTGACAAAAAGGGGTGTTCTAGATTCTTATGAGAGAGGTTTCCTGGATTTTTCTTCAAGATAAAATTCGGCAGAATAATCTTTTCTACTTTGGGGTAAAAGGATACATCAGTCAATAAATCCTCTTGTGAAAACTTTGTTATTACACAACCTTAGTCAAGCCAAGGTACCAAAACTGGAGGTTTACACCTCACTGATGGAGAATTACTCCTAGAAAACAACATCTCCTTCCATAGATGGTGATGTCAGAAGTGTTTCTCAAAGAGGTTCCTGGCAAAATGCAACATCTCATACTGCCTATGAAGACTTGAATAACAAAAATGAAAAAAAAACCCCAACATAATAATTCATGTTGTTTGACCCAAAACTCTTTGTAATACAGATCTTCAGGATGTTTTGCAGCTCCACACTGTGCTCAACACAACTATTAACTCTCATTTGTATGATGAGCACAGCAAATCCTCCCCAAATTTTCTACTAACTCTGTGAACAAAGAATTAATTTTCTGAGACTCGACCTAGGTAAATTGACTTCATATCCATTTCAAAAATCAGTCTTTAAAAAAAATGGATTTTCAGTAATTACAGACATAGATATTTCATACTCTCAAAACTCTGAAATCCAAATTTTCTAAAATCAAGGCAACAGCCAGCAAAATTACAGGGCTGATTTGTGAAAACTATGTCGTTGAACAACTGATTGTGAAAGGATGTGATTCGTATACTACATACTATAGGCTTGTAAAACTATTTTTCAAAATGCTGAAGGCTAATGTCTTTTTCCTATTATTATTTAAAGCTGAGATTACTGAACAGCCACTGTCTTCAGCTGCTATCATTCTAGAAATACTGGAGTTGGACAACAAAGATTTGAGGTAAGAGCTGATCATATCCTACTCTGCAAAGCCAAGATCTCATTGAAACCGGGTGTTTAATTTTTAGTTGAAACTATCAGAATGGCTAAATGAAGCTGTTTAAAAAAGTAACAACTTATTATTGTAAAAGGACCAAAACCAGACTGGATAAAAACTCATGCTTCTCCCGAGGTTATGGCAATCTAAGAAATACATGGGCCAGTCAGAGTCTTTCATCCTCAGCAGGTGTGCGCTGTGATTCTTCTGACAGAGATTACTGCAGTGAGGGGATCACAGAATCCCAGAATCCCAGAATCATTAGGGTTGGAAAACACTCCAAGATCGGTGAACCCAGCCTTTGACTGATCTCCACCTTGTCAACCAGACCAGAGCACTGAGTGCCCCATCCCATTGTTTCTTGAACATCTCCAATACAATTCAGCCTGAACTGTAATGTCCTGGTCCAGCCCACGCCTATTTGTACACTGAAAATTTTGCTTCAGATTAATCACATAGATTCAAATATTGAAATCCTGGAAGTGTTTAAGGACAGATTGGATGGGGCTTGGAGCAACCTGTTCTAGTTGAAAGTGTCCCTGCCCTTGGTAGGGGGTGGGACGGGATGATCTTAAAGGTCCCTCCCAATCCAAACCAGTCTGGGATTCTATGAAATGGGATTTCTCATAGCAGCAAGGTTAAACAGATGTAGAACTGCTTTTATCATAACCTAGTTTTAAATGCTTGGTACTACACACCATACAGCATACAGCAGCTTCCTGAATGCTGTCCTGGGTGCAGGAGGAGGTACATTTTCCCCTCCAGCTTGGATACAAGCTGCACTGGAGGACACCACAAACACCATTTAGCCCCTTGGGAGGCACTACGCAGAGCAGCTATGATGCCTTCCTATCTGGGCTGCAATTCATGTCCATGGCTGAGGGCAAGACAGACACAGAAGGGCGGGCAGTGTCCCACGGTCCCAGAAATGCTGTGCCTGAAGCTGACATGGCTCATGAAGCATCTGGAGAGCAGCTCAGTCTGCTGCATGGAAGCCCAGCTGCTCTGTGTTAAACCCCAGGCCTGGAGACAGCTGCACCCTCTGTTTTCTGAGCTGTGCCCATGAATATTGCATCCATTTGAAATGCTGAGCCCATTGACAATCATATTTCACACTCCTGCATTTGTACTTCTCTTTATGTTAATGTGTTAATAATAAATAAAGGAATAAGACTTTCTGCCAAAACCCCTAACATTTCTTCAGCACTTCTTCAGTGCTACAAATACGGCTGTAATCTCTGAGCCTGTGAACTTGCTTAAAGACCAGAGGAGTTATCAAAGGAACCCCTGTACTCCACTTTTCTGTTTGATTAATTTTAGTTGAAAAGAGGTCCCAACATTTAGCTGCCAGAACACCATTAGTGTGACCCAAGGAAAAATAAAAGAGGAAAAGTCTTGGTGGGAGTTTGGCAAAGCTGATAAGATAGTGAGACTCCATATGTTTAAGCATGGAGACAAATGCACGTATTAAATACCAATGAACGAAGAAAAGAAGCCAAATCACTGAAATCTAAGTGTGTGAAATGTGAAAAGCAGAAAGGAAAATTGCAAATCAATACACAGGGAAACAAAAAGAGAATTGAGGATAAACTGAAAGCAGATAAAAAACAAGAAGAAAAAAGACCCTCCGACAGTAAACAAATTGGGATCTTGACAAGATAACATTGTCAGGCTAGTGAGTCATGTTCTGATTTTACAGTTGGCTGAAATAGTAAAGCCCTATTACGTTAGGATGTTAGAAAAGATATTTCCTACTGGAACTGTGTCTTGCATTTCCATACTCTGGTTTGCTGTGGCATTCCCAGAGAAACTGAGTGCATGTAGTACCACTGGTTTATGGTGAGGCCCCGGCACAGGGTGCCCAGAGCAGCTGTGGCTGCCCTGTCCCTGGCAGTGCCCAAGGCCAGGCTGGATGGGGCTGGGATAGTGGAAGGTGTCCCTGCCCAGGGCAGGGGGTGGAACGAGATGGTCTTTAAGGTCCTTTCCAACCCAAACCGTTCTGTGGTTCTGTGATTCTATGAGTGTCTAATGGCTGGACTGAATGATCTTAAAGGTCTCTACCAACCTAAATTGTTCTATGGTTCTGTGGTGCCCCAGGGCTGGAGCACAGCTCTGGCAGCTCTGTGAAAGGGACCTTCAAAGTCTGGTCCTTGATCCACCCTACTGTAACTTCCTAAGGTGTTGTGTAAAAGTCTATACACCATTTTTTCATGATCTAATGGTCCATATTTGCTTATGATTAAGGTATTGCTGCTATTATTTGGTTTGGGACAGACTACAGAAGGAACCACTGCTTGCACAGTGCCCAGCAGTGAGAACACATGGATTACATTCACCTCAAGGGGTTCATGATCCCCTCTGTCTGGTGTTGGAGAGATCTGACCAACCCTTACAGCTGGAACTTTCTGTTTTCCTTTATTACCTCAACTGTGCCCCTACAAGCAATAATCCTCCTGAACCTATTTTCCTCCCCTTCCGCCTTCAATATCCATGGCATTTGTTTTTTAACAAGGAGATTTTTTTTTTTTTGAGAAATTACAACTAAATTTCAGTCCAGGAGGGGAAAAAAGCTGCATTGGAAAGTGAAGGAGTAATTATAGCAAGTGGCATGGAGGACAGAAGAAAATGTCAAATCAAGAGATTAAATTTTAAAAGGCAAGAACACTCTGACAGGAAAAGAAGATGAAAATAAGGTGCATCAGATCAGTAAAATCATAAAACAGCTTCTGCCCAACCAAACTCTTTCTTCAATGGACCCTGATGCTCCTTGTTTACTTAATTATTTGGTGTTTTGCCTCATTTGACAGTAGGTTACAGTCCTGGAAGTTTTATGGCTTGAAGGTCTCTGCCTGAAGAGAGGCAGGAAGAATGCAAAGAGAAAGTGGTGAACTGGGTATGCATGAGAAAATGACTGGAGTAAAATGCTGGAGTGATTATGGCCGGTGATGCTTAAAGATGATATTTTTAACTTGTCTTGGCGATCTGGATGCCTATGAAAATTCCCATAGGTTGTATCCAAATTGTCTGACTTTGGAAACCTCTGTTCACCGTAGCCCTCGGTGCCTGAGGCAGCCTGTCCTCAGAGCCACAGCTGTGGCTCACCTCTGCTCTCGTGGGCGGTGTCAAGGCACTTTGCAAACAGGGAAATTAATTCCATCCCTGTTTCCATGGCCATCTGAGTGAAGAACAAATGACTGGAGTAATTTGCACACCACTATTCATGACATTTGTCAGAACCAGAGCCAGAAAACAGATCACAAATCTCCTGATGTGGCTCTTCATCGGATCTTACAGTTCTGCTACAAATTAAAGGCAAAGAGAACCTTGCAACTGAATCCATGAGGAGCAGACCCAGGATTTTCATAGGAATTGAGGGAAACAAGGGAGAGTTTATTCCCTGGAAAGCAGAATGCTGTCAGCATGAGGTTCCTGTACTGTGCAGCGCTCCATCCCAGAACTGGGAAGACAGTGATCAAGACTGGATTTAAAGTCTATTGAAACAGTGGGAATTTCTTCTTTGACTTTCCTGGGTTGGTTGGTCTTCAGTGCACTGAAAGAATTGCCACATGAACAAGATGTGTATGGAGATTGTGGGGATGATGAACAAGAGACAGGATATTATAGAGCAGCTTCTCCACTGAAAAGCAGTGTCTGAACTCAGCCTTTCCCCATGAATGAATAATGAAGTGGCCATGTTTTATTAGCTTTACTTAAAATCGTCTACTAGTTGAACACTCTTTTGAGCCTTTTAACACTTCTACAATTTGCTGCAGCAATGATTTCTTTTCTCTTTTGTTCTTTTCACGATATGATACAGGAGCTAAGCTGATTTTGGTGTTTCAGTAATTATCTCTGTTAATGTGCATAAGGTATAATTCCATCTGTGAAATGAATTCTAGGTAATATTTAACTCATACAAGTTTTGTTATATGAACTTCTGGGGTAGGTGCATGCATTAGTTGCTAAGATGTTGATTTATTAAGTAATCTTTCTTTTGTTCTTAGCTTTGTTTACCCTTTGTTTACCCATTTCTGTGGTAGTTCTGACAGTAGAGAACCTCAGAGTCAGGAAGAGCTCATCAGATCACAAAGTGGCTTCACACATATGGTAAGTCTTGTGCTGGTAAACCAGGGCTGGACTGCCGGCTTAATGAAAAGATTCATTGTTCTGTCACCACCACAGCTTTGTGTGAGTCCAGCATCTTCTTCTGCTGAAAAGAGTAGCAATGCACTAATTATACTGGTATGTTTAGTATTTAGTCTTTAGGGTCTTTATCCAAGTGACCCAGCACCTCACTGGGAACTTTCCCTGCAGTATGAACACAATGCTTATTGCAGCCAGAAATGATTTCTGCAATAATGGTGTTTTCAGTAAAACTCTGAAGTTGACCAATGTTGATGCAAATCACTTACCTGCAGTGGCATTTCTTACAGCACTGTTGCATCCCTGACTCTTTGGGGCAGAGCAGAATTTACAACAACCTGCAAAAACTGGTTAGAATTGTTATTTAAAACCAAGAAATGTTACAGTTTTATTGTTAATATCGGGGAGAATGTTACTTGCAAACCTGTGCTTTGATTTTTCTTCTGTCTCCTGACACAACAAGCTCACAGAGGAATTCACAACCCTCTCAAATTACTTATTACAACTACGACTTATTCCACAATCCATTTTGAGCATAGCTGAAAAGTGTAGTTAATACTCCTGCTGTAGTTTCTATCTTTTTCCATATAAAGTTAGGGCTTGATTTTATGTGTCATCCTCAGTGAGTATATATTTGCATAGCTCTGTTGACATCAATAGTGCCATATTGATTTATACTGCTTGTGCCTACCTCATTATTATTTTTATTTTTGTTCAAGGACCAGGGTGTATTTTCAAATTCCTGGATGATAAAATGGGATTGCCTTCTCAGAACACAATACATACAGTGTCTGCTGATGGGATATTTTAGATTTGGGCAAGTAAACAATGAGACATTATTAGTGAAGTTCTGTAAATATCGAGGCTGCTTGTACACTATCTGCAGGGTATTATCAGGTTGGGCACAGGGTGCCCAGAGCAGCTGTGGCTGCCCCTGGATCCCTGGAAGTGCCCAAGGCCAGGCTGGACGGGGCTTGGTGCAACCTGGGATAGTGGAAGGTGTCTCTGCCCACAGCAGGAGGTGGAACAAGATAAATTTTATGGTCCTTTCCAACCCAAACCATTCTGGGATTTTTAAAGGTGCCTTAGATTTCCAGTTATCTCTTGTAGTTAGAGGGATATGGTGTCCCATGACACAAGGCTGCCAGTCATGATTTACTGTTTACAAACAAAATTTTGTTCTTCCAGAGATGGCTGAAATCTCCTTTTCTCCAGAACAAAGCACCAAGTCAAGAGGTCATGAATGAGATGCAAGAAAGCACAGGTAGAAGAGCAGAGAGATTGGCAAAAATGTGATAAAAACATAAGAGATGGGAGGCTGGGAAAATATGTTCCTTCCTCCCTGGAGGGAGACGCTGCATCATTGCAAGAGCAGCAGCCATAACACATCTTGCAGGACTGTGAGAAAATGCTTCCACCCCTTGTTTCACTCATTTGCTCATGAACAGGCCCTTGGGTCTGAGTGCAAGAAAAGGTGAAAAAAATGTCTGGAAATATACAATATAATCCACAGAGGAAAGGATTTTACTGCCCTTTATATCTACAGAATATGCCAAACCTGCTGAGGATGATCAAAATCCTTTGGCTAAAGCTCAGGGCACTCCTGTAAAGACAGGCTCTTCCTAGGCACTTTCACAGACCTACGATCATGTTTTCACTGTTACAGAGATTATACCAAGAACAAGATAACCTCACCGTGTCTGATATCACCTTCCAGAAGAAATTCCAATGTGTCAGTATGCCAGCCAGCCAGGACAGGACTATCCTCCTCCCAGAGCTCAGTACAGGTAAGCACAATGGCCAGGGGACTTTCTCAGTGCCCAAGTTCAGCACATGAAGTGTTAAAACAGGAGAAACTGCAGATTTCTTCTCCCTCTGCTTTCAGGGACTTTCCATCAAATTTCCTTCTGCCTTTTTCTTTTCTCTGCACTGCACTTCAGATAGAAGCATCTGGATCGAAGAGAATTATCTCTAAACAACAACTTGAGTTGTAGCACATTTTCAAAGACTCAGGTTTTATTAGTCACATAAGACCTTGTAAAAGTTTGCTTGGGATCATTTTTAACAGCAACCAATAATCCTTCCCCTATCAGCCAATGAAAAACAACCCAAGCCTCCCCCCAACTCCTGCACAGACGTGTCTTACAGAAATACAACAATTTTGAAGAAGCATAAGTGACATTTTTGCCAAGCTGAAGGTTTTATCCACAGTAACTTACACTAATACAGCCCTAATTTCCTTCTGGAAGCTACCTGAGCACTAAGCACACTTGATGCTCAGTTTGTGTAATGTTGTTTGGAGTGGTCAATAATTGCATTTGATTTCACATTGTACCTTTCTGTCCTGAGATTACTTAAGGCCAGAGGACACCTGGTCATGCTGTGAGCCCAGACTCTGCTCCTGCATGCTCCATGTCAGACCCTGTTTCCATCAAAGCACACCAGTACAACATGTTAAACAGCAAGCCCAGAAAATTCTCTCTCCATTTCCATCTGGAGCAGCTGAAGAACCAGGTAGATTAAAAAGCAGCATTCCCTGCAGTGTAACTGGTTTAGCATCCAGTGTCATGTTCAGGCTGATAATCCAGAAGTTACCTTCAGCATGCCGTTAGTAATAAGGAAAGATAATATAGAGGGGAAAAGAGGCAGAGGATGACAGATTGATCCCAGGGATGTGGTGTCCCGTAATTCTCATAAAACTAGAATGAAAGCTGAGCACATTCAACAGTTTTAAAAATCAAGACAGTCTTATAAATGCCTAAGTGCAGATGAGGGACTCGGGTGTGCAGATTTGGACTGTTAGCTCAATTCTGATCTCTGCACATGAACTCCACAGAAAACTTCATTGTTTTCATCAGCAGAATCACACTGATAAATGCAAGTAAAGTACAGGATATTTCCTAATCAATTTCTGACAAATAAAGATATTGTAGCTGCACTACTCTAGTGCTGAGAAAAATAGTGGAAAGGTATGAACTTCAGAAATGTAAACTTGAGCTGTCATTAAAAATCAATTTTCATGATAAATTTAATTCACATTTCAAAGAGAGCTGTGTAGTATCAATAAAAATGCTTTAATAATTGCTGTGCTGGCACACAGTACACTGTAAGACATAAAGAGATATAAATTTTTGTAATTTAGAAGATGTGGAACTAAACACTGTTTTTCAAAAGAAACCATTTCTCAGGGAGAAAAATGAATGTTGGAGGAGGATGTAATTCATTAGGAATTCCACTCCACCCCTTTCCACAAAGACTGCTCTGAAATTAAAACTTTCAGATATCAGGTTTCTAATTTATTCGTAGGCTTAAAAGGCCAGAAAAGACCAGGATCAGGTAGTCTGACCTTCTGGATAACCCAGGCTATTAAATTTCATGTAGTTCTCCCTATATCATAACCTGTGTTGGGCTAAAACATAGTTTCTCTCAAACATTGATTGTAAATAGTGGAAAAAACCCATTCTTGTGTTTCTTTCCCATGTTTTTGGTGAAGGTAGGAGAGAAGGGAAGATGTAAATTTGGTTGTTTGCTGTGCCAGATCAAGAGAGCTGGTACAGCACACGATACTGCAATCTGAACTCGGCATCACTGAATTATAAACAGTTGGTGTTCTCTGGTAATAAAAGCTGACCAGTTTTCAGGGCAGAGACATATGCTACCTACTTAGCAATATGCTTCAGTTCAAAAACAATTTTTGAAGGGACCAAAGGGGAGGTATATGCCCCTAAATCTCTTAGTCACCTCAAAAAAATTCCCATGATCATATTGTAAACCCATCTGAATTTCCTGAAGAAAATAATAGTTTTCTCATTTACATGTAACTAAGGTCAGAATAGTTCTTATCTCCTGGATGGTCTGATTTTTCTTTTTTTTTCCCCTGATAAAATTAGTCATATTTTTACTTCAGAGTTGTATTATAACCAATTAGAAAAACAAGAAAAGTAGATGAATTAGTTTTTTATCTTTTCTGGGAAAACTTGTATTTCCATTGATGCCATCCAGCTTTTTTTTTTTTTCTTCCCAGTTCCCAGATTTCCTGAACTCTAAAGATATTTTAAAGAAATAGCTGCCCATTACACAATGATTTCTCCCAGCTACAAAAACCCAAACTTCAACTTTTCAGGACCAGTTAATTTACCAAATTTTTCATATGCCCCCTGATGTCCTGGTACCAGTGAGGATGGATACAACATTGTTCCAAACACAGGAACTAAAACACCAGAGATGTGAGCACAGGTTGAGGTGTGTGCCAGCCCTGACCCAGCAGATTGGATCAGGCTAATGGTCCGTCTAGTTCTGTCTCCTGCTTTGTTTTAGGAACTGTTTTAGGTTCTGAGGCATTAAAATGTACATTCCCTTCAGCCACTCTGTAACCAATATTCTGGTTACTTGGAGAGTCCTCATTATTGTGGTTCTCAGAGCTGCCTCGTGGCAGTGAGTTCCACTGACTGGGTTAGCTCCTTCATTTGTGAAAGGAACAATTGTCTCTTCTCTGTGTATTTTCTCTTGATGCTGTTCTGGAAACCTGCCTACCCCTGGGTTTCAACTACTTTTAGTACTGCCTTTACCTTTATTCTTGAACTATTTGGGTTTTTGAAAGGTCATGGGTTTCTCTTCTTCCTTGTTGGTTCACTTCGGATGCTGCTTCTTCCATAACTGTTTGTTTCAAATCATCTTCTAGGAAAACACCTTTTAAAACAAAGGTGCAGCCCTTAGCTATGAAGCCAGACAATCCTCTCTGATAAGCAATACAATTTGGATAAGCAATACCATTTGGATAAAATTGGTTTAGTTTTATGGAACTGTTTTAAATTCCTTTGCCATCCACACAATCACCTTGGCTTTTATTTTACATTAGAATTTTGGTTCTCATTATTTGCTATTCTTATAAATGCACTGTATGAGCAGGGTGGAAACAATAACAAAAAGGCTCTTTTCCCCATTTCTCTTGTGGGTTTTTGTGTTCCCAGATCAAACTCCTTCTAAAACAAAAATAATAGTCTGCAAGACAGACACTTTGCTATTTTAAACTACCCATCTCCTAAAAGGATGCTAACCCCAGAAAGGCACATTTGCCTCTGCTGAGATTCCTATGTGGACTGAACTTAAAACTTCCATCTCTGGACCTTAATGCCAAAGCACAGTGCAAGTTACTCTTGCTAGAAGCAAGGTTCTTGCCATTTCCTCAAGCAATGAATTACCTCCTGATATTCAAGTTAGTTCAAAATATCCTTTCCATTTAGGTATGCCAGGGGCTAGTCCTAAGAAAACCACTTCTAGTGTTTTTACAGTTGCAATTTTATTTTGTTCCAATGCCTAATGGTGACATGGAAATTGCAATTGTTCCTTTTGGTCTGTGTTAACCTTTCTGTCTTTCTTATTTAGGAACAGAAAGCTTTTGGTATCTGTCTCAAATCAGAAGATTATAGGTCTGTTAGTACATGCTGGAGAAGTACCCTTTCCACGGGTGTTAATTACTGAGTATCCAGTTGAGTACACTAGTCATTAACCTCAAAAACAGTGACTCAGCAAGGTACCAGAGCCTAAGAAAAAAAAAGAGGGGAAAAAAGCATGCTGTTTTCTCACACCAGATGCCAGGCAAGATGTATTTCTAGAGGAAAGCTAACAGGCAGCCTAAGAACAAATGTGCGTGGAGGCCTGTGGTATTCTTTCTGCTAAGATGACTTTAAATACTCAGCTGGAGGCAACAGTGCACTGGAGAAGGAACTTCCCGAGGATCTGTCTGATACTCCCAAATCAATTAAGGTTGGTGGAAATGCTCCTGCTGGAATAGACCCAGAAAAGGGATAATTCACCTGTATCATACCCAAGAAGGTGACCTGCGATTTCTAATGCTTGACATAAGTATTACACAGAATAAAAATATTCTGCAGTGGAGGATGAGTTAGATGGATGGGTTTTAATCTTATTTTTTTCCGTAGACATGCAAGTCTGGGCATTTGTTTCTACTAAGAATGCAAAATGAATCACATATCGTGTCTGTTTTCCACATACATGCATTCAAGAAGAAAACAGACTGAGCAGACTTTCAGCCATGCAATGAATGTCTGCAGAAATGTATCCGACTACAGGTCTCTTAAGTCACTTTAATGGTGATGGATATGCAGGAAACTATAATCAATTACATTGCCCTGAAAATTACACAGTTATTTTCAAAAAAACCCAACAGGTAACAGTTGTTTGACACAGCACAGCTCAATATTTCTCCGAAGACAGAGATCTTGTAATATTTGAGCTTGCTGTATACACAAATTGTGTCACTTCAGCAATACTAGTGCAGCTTCTGTATAGTCAGATTGTATAGATCTGGCAGGCAGCTAAGAGACAGAAGAACCCAAAGTAAGACAGAGAAATGCATTTGTTAAACAGCAAAACAATCTGAACAGGGAGATCTAAGGTCAGATTAGAAGATGTTCTCTAACTTGATATTTGAGAATGTTTAAAAACTAGCCATGTGCCTCTGCAATGAGCAGCATGGCCTTCTGTAAGGTACACACTCTCACACTCTCTGGTTACCAACAGCTTTGTGCTTCCTCCTCTTCTGGCTCACACCAGCTTAAAAGTCACTGCGTGCCGTGTGGAAGATGTGCAGAGAGGTGGCAAAGGTGTCACTTGCCTTCTGGATACCGAGGGTATATCCAATTCCCAGTATTTCACATAATCACTTAATACTCATAGAAAACATTAAAAATATTACTTGATTGGTGGCCTAAGGGTACAGAGTAAACAACATATTATACAGTCAAGCACAGTCTCATCCCCCGAGAGTCAGAGCAGCCCAGAGGGAGAATATTGGAAAAATACACTCAGCCTGTGTGTGTTCCCCTTGCTGGGGATCTCAGTGGAGGAATGATTAGCAGCTACAGGAGGCAGATTTGGTTCTTGTAGAGAAGGTTCTTTGTGGAGAAGAAGTATTAAATGATTTTTCTTTTTCTACCTGCCCTTCCAATCTCCCCCACTGTATCTCAAACTACACAGTAGCATGATCACCCAGTAGATGGAGGAAAACCAATGCTGTGCTTCCAGAGCCCTTCTTCTCCATTCTGAACACTGAGACTCCACAGGTTTGGTTTTCTTCCCCATCTTGTTCCTTGCTCTTCCTCTATTCTTCTCCCTCCGTAGCAAACGTCCCGGTTCCCCCAGGGCTCTGCTCCTAAGAGCCAGCCCAAAGCCAGACCAAACAGCTCCACATGCCCTTCTCCTTCTACGCCTGTTCCCTCAGTGGGTTCCTCTGGGCAGCAGACAGAAGCACCACGTGAGAAGGGTGACAATAAGAACAAGCTTAAAAAGTGAATTTGTTCGTTCCACAGCCCTGTTCCTGCTGAGGTGACACGGGCAATATGCCCTAATACCACGGACCCGGTAACATGAAGAGGGGAGACAACAAAGCTGAGGCTGATGCAGACGAAAGGCCACACACAGGGTGGGAAGGGCAGAGCCAAGGACAGGTGAGCTGCAGGTGGGCGGCCACAGGTTGTTCAGCCCGCAGCCTCGACATCCGTGCCAGTCACGTCAGAGGGTCACCCCGGCAAGGGCCGCAGCCGCCATCCAGGAGCAGAGGGGTGCGGGCTCCCCTCAGGGCCAGCAGGAGCGGGAGCAAAGCCCACCACAAGGCTGGGCAGGGACAGCGCCCGGCAGCAGCCGAGGCCGTGAGGCACGGCACTTGAGACAGCCCCGGGCCGGGAGGGAAGGAGACCGGGCAGGGGGAAAAGGGCTGGACACAGAATCACAGAATAGCTGGTGTTGGAAGGGACCTCTGGGGATCACCCAATCCAACTCCCTGCTACGGCAGGGTCACCCGGAGCGGGTGACACAGGGGTTTGGAATGTCTCCAGAGAGGGAGACTTCACACCCTCCACGCGCAGCCTGGTCCCGTGGGGGCATCCCCGCCCGGCCCGAGGGACGGAGCGGTGCCGGGGCAGCGCGGGCCGGGCCGGGCCGGGCCGGGGCGGTGTGAGGGCCGGTGTGAGGGGCGGTGTGAAGGGGGCGGTGTGAGGGGGTGCCACAGCGCGTGCCGGCCGCCCCACCGCGCAGGCCCCCCGCGCATGCCCGAGACTTATTTCGCGCGGCGGGGGCGCCGCATTTCGC
>VYXC01007583.1:0-139046 GCA_013397175.1 Platysteira castanea | reverse complement strand
GCCTCGCCTCTCCGTGTTTCCTCCACCCACCCATTCGCGACCGGGGAACCGCTGTCAGCCCGGCCGGGGTCGTGGTGGTGATGCTGCTATGGAGGGGAACCTCCAGCCCGTCTGTTTGAAGGGCTTTGTTGTTTGCAAGTTCTGATCAGGAGAAGTTTGCTGTGGTGAAAAGCAGATTTATTTGGGTTTACGTGCACTGGAGTCACAACTGGAACGATGATGAACTGTCAAAAAAAAAAAAAATGCGGAGGTGAAGCTGATTGTTTAACGAAAAAAAAAAAAAAAAGAAAAAAATCTGTGTCGATTTTAAGCTGTTTAAATATTTAGCCAGGAATACTTAGTGGCATTTTCAGGTTTTTTCTTTTGTTTTGTTTTGTTTTTTGATTTGTGGCCAGATTTTGTCCTTGGTTACACCTGTATTCATCCACACTATGCCTCCAACAGAACTTACTCTGGTGTAATTAAGGGGGGATTTGTTCACTCCAACAAACCTCCACATGGTTGGTGTTAGACGCATGTAAGCGATAAGGAACAAATGCTGAGGTAATGTTCAGACTCAATTTATCCACCATTTCTCACCTGGTGAGCCCATCCACAAGTGCCCTGCTCAAACCAGAAAGACCAAAAGTGTGAATACATGTTTATTGGCAGGAGTGAGATTTGTGTGCTTCTGTTTCAGACAAAATTCTGTTTTTCCTCAAACAAAGCCCCAGTTTCTCTCTTTAAGGGTTTTATGGGAATACGGACTCGAGAATTTGGCTGTAGTCCTTTTTGGAAAGGAAATGAAGAGCAAGTTTAGAACTTGGTAGGGCATTTTAGAAAATGTCTTTATTCTGTTTCACTTCTTATTTGTTTATTTTCAACTTGAAAATAATTGCTATGCTCTCTTCTCTTTGCCAAGCCAAACATGGCTACTACTTACATCCTCTTGAAATCCTGTATCACTAAAAAGGAGCACAGATACATTACCCAGTTCTGCCAGCTAATATCACATTCAGATAAAACAATAGCTTGCACACTGAGACTTGACATACTTTTAATGTTCATGTGATAGGTGGCACATTTTGACCTAACGATTTCATGCTGCGTTAAGAAATAATGTCACAGAATCGTTGTTAGGTGCTTTTTCCTGCAGCTCCGTATGTATGTTCAGAAACTTGTTTCTGAAGATCAGAGGGAGATGAAGGTGTCTAAGGCACAAGCCCAGTGTGGCAGGAATTACTCTGTGTCTTGCGTGTAGCAGACTGAAGTTTTTATTGTAATTCTGGTGTTGGTGAGGAGGTTGTGAGTGGCTGTTGTAGTGAGATACCTCAGCCTTGGTGAGATGTTTAGATGTGAATGTGTTTCACTTGAGTCAAGAAGATTTGGGTGCTGTGGGGAGGTGTTCTGGTATTCATACATGTCATGCTATGGGTCTGCCCCCAGCTCACTGGAGGCCGTGGAGTTATTTTCCCCAGGTTCCAGAAGACACTCATGCCCAGAATGTAGACAAGACTTTCCCAGCCCATGCTTTGTGCTTGAACTTCAGCCTTTTCTCAGGCTTAGCACAGCTGAAAGGGTGCAGAGACAGTGTTTTGTCTGCTTGGTGTGAAAAACTGTGAGAGGGCAAGTGCAGAACGTCTTCATCCACTGGAGGATCTAAGCCCATAGTTCAGAAGAGGGGGCACAGGTGGATGGATGGTGGCTCATGCAGGAGGGGACAACCACTGTGGAGGGACAAGGCTGAGCTCTCTGCTTCTGGGGCCGTGCTTGCGGCTGTAGGGGTGTGGGTTGGCTGGGTGTGAGGTGTCACCCCAGGACTTTCTTATGTATCAAGTTGTAAAAAAAGGAGCAAGAACTTCCACACAGCTTGATTTCACCCGTCTTTTATCAAATGCTTTTTGTTGGGGTGACTGAAAAAGCCCAACCTGTGCAAAACACCAGGTTGTGTGAAGCTTGTGGATGGCAAAGGGTCACAGGTGCTGTATGAGAACACGGATCCCATGCCACTGTAACTTCAGGAGGAGTCATCCAATCTGTTATGTTGATAAAAGTTCCCATCCCTTGAAGCAAAACTTTAACCAGCTCCCACTCTGGGAACTGCTTTTCTGTCCAGGTGTCAGTAGCCTTCTCATACTTCTCAAGTGTAAATTGTTTGGTGTTGAGACAGAGGCCATCTGCTTATGATTACCTGCCTCTGCATTTATGGCACCCCCATACCTTGATGTCTCTAATGTTTGTGTGGGGAATACAGAGGAAGAGGGAGTTAAATCAAGACAGTGGGATCTCACCGTGGATTTTTTCCTTCTTGGAGTGACAGTTGAGCAATTCCAGTGTCATTGCAGGTGTGGCTGGACTGATCCTTGCCTGGCCTTGCAAGACCTTAATGTAGCTGTGTGCAGTATGGGCCTGTCCCCTACGCTGGGGAGCATTTTGGAGCCTTGACCTTCAGAAACCAGCCCTTAATCTGTAGTAAAGCAGCTGAGATGTGGTCCTACAACTTGATCTGATTCACCAGATTCTCCTGTGAGTGGCCTTGCTGGGGCTGACAGCAGCAAGCTCTGTGGTTCACTCCAGAGCAGTTACTCACATGGTGCTGCCCTGGCCTCCCCAAATGTCCCAGCCTGGGAAAGGAGGAAGGCACAGACACTCTGTACCTGTGTTAGTGTGCCTGGTGTCTTGTCGAGCTGACTGCTTTTCCCAGCTTGGAGTAGCCTGTGCTGCACTGCTGGTGTGTTTGTTACCAGCAATAATACCATGAAGTTCTCCAAACCCAGGTGGGCATTTTAGACATCAGTTTGACGGGGAAAGGTCATTTCCTCAGAATGTGATAAATCAATCCATTGGAGTGACTTTCTCCGTGATGTGCTCTGGCAGTGCTGGCAAAGGAGGCTTCTGCAGAGCTCTGTGGTGAGGTGAGATTTCAGGAAGATGTTTGTCTCCTTCCTATCCCCCGCTGAGGAGGTGTCCGGGCAGGAGACTGACGTGACATGGCTGTTGACGTGCCATGGTGAAGATGGTTTGCTGTGATGAGAAAGGAAATCTGACCTGAATGTTAAGATGGCTTAAAGCCTGGGAAGTACTTTATGTTTCCTGAGTCAGCTCTGACCATCCCTATGGAGTAAGCAGTTGGTTTCAGGTTTTCTGAACACTGAGTAAGGTAATGAGTTTTTTCTGCGGATGTTTGTTTAGCTTCAACTCAGGCAGCTCATCTGACAAGCCTGAAATGGGACACAGATATTTATAAAGCACAGATAGAAGTGGGGTGGGAAGCGGGGGACTTGCATTTAAATGGGGATTCTTGTTTCATAAAACTGTCACAATTTCTCACCATGCATTTGCTGAGCTAATTTCTGTTCAGCACACAGGCATTAGTCTGTTTTGAGACCATGCTAAATTATCATCAGGTAAAGCCCAATATAATTAATTACAAATGAGAAATGCTGACAAATATTTGTCAAGGAGCTGTTTAATGAGCTTCAAATTCTGTGTCAGATGATTCCATCCACCTAGTGTAAATAATTTTAAAGCAATTGTTCCACGGCCTTTGTGTGGTTTAGGCAGATGTTAGCTACAGCACTTTTACATGTTGCACAGATAGTATGAGACTAGATGGAGTAAAGCTTAACAGCTGATCTGGGCTTTAAAATCGAGACACTACAAAAAAAAAGATGTGCAAGTAGCAGGAAGGTTTTGCAGATCCTGTGGTCTCAGTTGTGTGTCTGTGTGCACTGACAGTGTGGCTCTGTGTATGCATCTGAATGCAGGAATTTGCTTTAATAACTGGTGTGTGATACTCATCTCTAGGCACGGCCCACTGAAAATAGAAATAGCTTGGCTGTGTGACAGCAGAAGCTTTGAGCTGGACACCAGAACGGCTGGCTTGCTGTGTGATTTTCCTCCCCAAATCATCTTCTTCTCACCAGTCTTCTAGCTGGCCTGATTAGCCTGTTTGCTTAAATTCTTTGAGATTTCAAGCAAGTTGTTCTGCCTTGTGTCTATCCCTTCATATTTCAAAAGGAATTTGATCTTCCTGCCTTACCACAGCAACATCATAACATCAGGTGTTTGTTTAGTGCTGTCAGCAAATCTTGGTGGCCCTTCCTGTGTTTATTGACTGCTTAGATGCTTAGGTGTTTGTCCCAGTCTCTGTTTGCACATGCAAGTCTGCAGATTTAGACCAGCAGAGAAGAGAAGGGAGTAACTAAATGAAGATATCTGAGCATGAGGAGAGGCATTAAGCTTTGTGTGACACTGGGATATCATACGAAGCGATGCGTTTATTATTTTCACTGTGTATTTAGAGGAAACGGGAAACTGACCTGAGATCAAATTTCGAGATAACCTTGACAGAGCAGCTGAATATCTTGATGAAAACCTCAGTGACCAGACCTGAAAAAACAGCAACTCCAACTCAAAGTGGGACTGAAAACAGCAGGATGCATATTCCACAAAAGGAATGTCTAAGGTGATGTTTGAAACATATGTTGCTATCATTTGGGTACCTGAATACTTTAAAAATACTTAAAATTACTTTGAAAAGCCTGATTCCTTTATGGGAGGTGAGGCACTCCTAACTCCCACTGATTTCAGTAGCTGTTGGAGAGCTGAAGCTGTCTCTTTGGGCAGGTAATGGCTGAGGATTGAGGTTGTTGCATAAATATTCTTTTAAGCTCCTGAAGGTAACCATGTAATGAAGGGGATTTTTGCCATTCCCATAGGTGGTAGTAGGAGGCACAATGGCCTTGAGTTGAAGGAGGAAGGGTTTAAACTATGTGGACAAGTTCTTTTAGATGAATGTGATTCAATTAATCTCCACTAGCACAGCTCTTTAAGATTAGCATTAATGAGAAATATGCTGCATATCAAAAAACAAAAGACACCCTTATCCTCCCTTATCTTGGCATCTTTTTCTCCTGGTATTTGGGGGAGTAAGTAAGCCCTTTCTCATTAAATATCCGGGGCCTCAGCTGGGATGAGAGAGTGTAAAGTCCAGGGCAGTGTTGGAGTCACCAGTTCTGGAGGGAGTTAAAAGTAGTGTAGATGCAGCACCTGGACCCATGGTTAGTGGTGGGGCTGGAAGTGCTGAGTTAATGGTTGGACTCTGATCTTAGAGGTCTTTTCCAACCTAAACAATTATATGATTCTATGATTTATAAAATAAGGGCAAAGGATCAGGAACTTGGAAGGAAAATGATCATTAGGGAAAGGAAAAAAAAATCATCAGAAAGACATCAAGGGACTGCGTAATTGAAAGATTGACTTACAACACAGAGATCAATAGAGAAATAGCAGGAACTGTATGGGAACACTGAGAACAAGAGGGGGATGTTGTTACTAAAAGTGGAAGTTTGAGGAAAGATCCATTGCTGTGTACGAAAATGCTCCTGGGTGAGAGCCCTGCTGTCAGTACCAAGGGGAGACACTCAACCAAATCTGTCTCTACTTAAGAGTCGTTAATCCTGGTAACTTCAGCTGGGAGGAAGGCAGAAAGATTCCTTGCTCACCGAAGATGATTGCCTCTTCCCCCCATCTCTGCTACTGTTGTTTTTTGGGGTTTTTTTTGAACGCTGTTCCTGTCAGTTGGGCTGGGACACCCTACCACATTACACTGGGGGTCTGACCTGCAGCCTTGTAATTATCTGCAGCTAAATTAGAAGTTTAATCTTTGTTCTGAGCAACAATAAGTTGAGTCAGATAGGTTTTAAAAATAGCCCAAGCTCAAGTTTAGTGAAGTCTCAAATGCAATTAATAAAAAGGTAATGGAGTTAGGAAGTTGCAGGCTGAAGTGTGGAAATGTTTAACTCTCAGTTTTCCTGCACTTGAACTGCAGTGTTGCCTGGGTTCTGCGAGAGAAAATTGCTTCCAACATTTTTCTGTCTTTTTGTACATCATCCTTATAATTTATCAGTTCAGTATCTCGTGTTCTTGCTGGGGTTTGGCTCTGTATGTGCCACAAATTACCAGCTGCGTGCATTTTTGTATAGTCAGTTTGTTGTCATTTTGACTCAATGCCAAGCCATGGTGAAGACCACTTCAGAACATCACAGTCCTCTAAACTCCTTTGTTGTAAAATGGATATGAAAATCCACTTTGTAAGTAATGAGGAGTGGCTAATGCAGGTAGGGATTTGTTTTGCTGTAACAGCAGAACATGCAGTGGCAATTTGTCAGATCCTCAGCTCAGCTCTGCTGTACTATTTGCCTTTAAATAGTGTGTTACCTTAATGTCTTGAGATTTTTCTCCTTGTATCTTGGCAACACTGCTGCTGAAGTTCACACACTCATGTGGTGGAGAGAGAACGTTTTAACCAAAAGGTTGTGTCTTTAGTCTGGTAAATACTATAGGCAGGAGTTTTGGTTCTGTCATCGTCTGTGCAGGAGTGGTGGAATAAGTTAGCAAAAGAAGTGGATTATCCCTTGGCCTTGCACATACTATTCTGTTTGTGAGATTTTGCCTGTGAGGTTTAATTTGATCATGGTGCATATGCTCCATGTGGATTTACTTGGTATTTGGTGTGCATCTCAGTCCTGCTGTTTTTAAAATGTCCTGAGACAAAGGCATGGGAGATGTGCAGAGCTGTGCTGGTACCTGATGTGCCCAAGTTCCTGGCTGGCTGAACTTTTGATTGTGTGATGCTGGCTGATGCACATATTACTGATATGGTTAATATCCCAGCTCCACATAGGAATAGTTACAGCCATGCAAGAGTTCATTTTGGTGTTCTCTCCAGGAATGGTCACCCTTTAATGTGTCTCACATGTGTTTGCCAGCTTCCTAAAATGGAAGTTTCTTCTCCTCTACAATCAGTGCTTTTATAAATGGTCTCTTTTCAAACTTTTATTTGGTACCAAAAGGGACTTAATGATTTGGGAATAGAACTACTGTCAATCTATCCTCCCAGTCCAGACACAAGCCTGGACTTGTCCTTTGTTGGATGAGCTCATGAAAAGAGGCAAGCATTTTCAGCCCTTGGGACAAGCCCTGTGCTGAGTATCATTTGTGTGAAGCCATCTGGAGCAGGCTTGTGGATGGTGCAGGATGACAGTGAACATCAGAAGCAGATAGAGGTAGGAACCAGGAGGTTCTAGGTTAGATTAACTTTTGTGTGGCTGAAATTCTGAGGAGGTGTTATGGAGTAATGCTAACAGTTGTAAAAGACTTTACAACATGTTTTACACTCCCATGAAATTAAGTAGTGGTCAGATCTAGACCAAATTCATGAAAGTTTGTGAGAAGCCTTTCTCTGTCATAGGCTGAGGGTGAGAGGAACAGAGTTTCAGAGGAGAGTGTGTAACAGTGATAATATCTGATGCAGATACTTACCTGTCAGTGAAATCCAGAGCCACTGTTGCCTTTTGCCATAGGTGCAGGTATGGGTTACCATGCTCCAGGCGACCCATCCAGGGACCCTCCTGCAGGTTGCTCTAGTGTCCTACAGCTGCTCCTAGCTCACCCTCCTGGTGTAGTAACGGCATTTTAATTCCTTTGCCCATGAAGTGGAACCAGTGAGACAGAAATTGTTGCCGCTGACATCTCCAGGACTACACCTGGGTGGGTGGCTGTTGGGTACAGGAGAGCAGTGGCCCTGGGTACGAAACCTGTGGTGAAAATTCTCCCTCGTGGCAAGTTCTGACAGCCCATGTTTTGGTGTTTGCCCACCATTTCCTGTTGTGAGACTGAGATGAGTTAAAAACATGGTGATGATTGCTCTTGGCACTGATCTTTGTTTATTTTCTCTCTGGAAGTCCTAAGTGACCTGAGACCTTTTAGTCTGAGATTCTGCTTGCCATTTTTTTTTTTTTTTGAGACATTTACTTCTGCGGGAGGTGGGAATAGAGGAGAGGTGGCCGAAGGACCTGGCTCCTTGCTTACATTGGTGCTGGGAATGGTAGAGAGGCGGCCAAAGGACCTGATTTATTGCCAGGAATGAGGCTTTGTTCTTCTCCTGGCTCCTGACAACTTCTGTCACCTTCCTCTTGTCTCCTGCACATCCAGGTGCTTAGCACCACATGCCTCCAGAGGGTACCGTGAGTGTCTTCCAAGGGTCCTCCAGAAACTGGGATCTGTTGCCCAGCTTCCAGAATGCCCAGGGGAAGGAGCTGGGAGGTGCTGCTGTTGCAGCAGCTGGGTGACACATGCTCTCCAGCTTGCTCCAGATTGTGTGGAACGGCTGGCATGGTGTGACATCCATCAGAGAGGGCACTGGTGGAGGGCTGAGGCAGTGAAAGTGGTTTTGACCTCTGAGGGGTCTGTGTGGTGAGAAGACAACAGAAGAAGTGCTGCTGTTGGGGAGGATTTATGTTGTAACTCTGTTAGTGCTGTGGGGTTTAATGCATGTCAAGGGCACTTTGACCTTTGAGTGGAATCTTTTGGTGTGAATTTGTGTCTTTTCTCCTCTCTTTTTCTCCCCTTAAAGAAAATTCAAAATAAATACTGAAAATCAAAACCGTCTGTTTTGAGAGGACCAAATTGCCCCTCTTAATTTTATGGGATTTGGATATTACCGAACGATTAAAAGTCCTAGTAATTTTTACTGTTTGGCTATTGTGCTTGTAGGCAGTGACTCTGCTAGCATTAGTCATTTTAACTATGGAAAAAAAAATAATGAAAATGCAATTAATGTGGCTCAACAGCTGAGTCTGCTGGACTTTAAAAAAAGAGGGGGAAAAAAGTAAATTTTAATGAGTTCTGGGATCATAAAGATACATCTGGTGGATAGATTAGCCAAGTTTTCAACCTCAGAACGTGTATTGAAAAACTCAGTGAATTATGTAGCTACAAAAGTGGATCTCTGCATGTTTATAAGGCCTCAGTGCAATCTCCTTATATTTGCCTAATGACAAACAGACATCTCACAGAGGCACAGCCCAGGACACACATGGGCTGAAACAGGTCCCCAAGCTGGGAGTATTTGTATTGAGATGCTGCTACTGGTAAATATTAGAGAATCCATTAAACGTAGGGGGAAAATATTTTGGTATTGGATGAAAGAAAAGAGAAGGAAGGGAATGGAGTGGGGTAGAGAGGAGAGGGAGAACTGCAGTTTTAAACGAACATGATGTGTGGGCTAAGATATTGTGCCTCCACTGCTGAACCAGAAAATTTATAACAACTGTTTGTCATGTGTATGTATTTATAGCCATTCACATAATGAAGAAGTTTCATGAGGTTGTAATAACATATCAAGATGGATGTAATTAAAACAGAAGCAAATTGACACCTCTAGATTAAAGGCAAACTCTAAACTAATACACCTGTATGCTGTCACTTATGTATTAGTTGTCTGGGGCAGTCTGCCAGATATGCAAATAAAAAGACATTGGCAAATTTCCTTGGATGTGTGGTTATGAAAAACCCAACTATTTAATAATTTACCTAGCCCTGCTCAGGTTTGTAGCAAGGGTAGAATTTAATAATTTGGTGTCAGCTATGCTTTGTGATGGGAAGAGGGGTTAAAGGCTGCGGGGTGAGGAGAAATACAGCGCAGGGGGCTGCTGGGGAGCAGTGTTCTTTACAGTGGGACCCTTCCCTTGGCAGAGAGGTGTCAGCTGCCCCGTTTCAGGTCTGCCCTAACTCTTGAAACTCCAGAGCACTGAAGAGTCCTTGACATTGACATTCTGTAGCTTTTGAGCACAGTTCAATGCTTTTGAAAACTGCCGTGTAACGACAGGCTTCGGTTCTGTCATGCTGCAGCGGCAAACTTCTAAAACTTACATTTTGCACTAATTCAGATCTGATGGAAATTGCTACTAGGTCTGTGAAATGGCTATGAAGTTGGCTAGGAATTTCACCTAAGAGTATTTTTCAACTTGTTTCAATTTGCAGAAGCTAAAACGTTTCCAGTGGAGTTGTGGACATCCATTTCAGCCTGTGGTCGATAGATCTGCTCTCCTAATTAACGCTCAGTCTGCAAACTGCTGATGTCAAATAGGCTGGTGGTATGGAGCAGGAAGGGAATTATTTGCCTTGTTAGTTCCAGGGCTGTGAATGGAAATACCAGCCTTGCTTTTGGGTAATTTGCACTCCAGATAACCTGCATTCCTTTAGGTGGCCTGGGGACAGCAACAAGTCTTCTTGTGGCTTGTGAGTAACCTGTGGCTGGTGATGAGGGCCTTCTATTAAAACCCTGATGTCCGTGCCCCCAGCTCCTTCTCCCTGAGTGGGAAAAGTGTTACCTTTCGTGGGTTTGGTGATGTTTCCTCAGATGGTTGTTTGGGTATGTAAAACTAGTTATAAGTAGGTTGCTACTATGGGAGGTCTGGAGAGCTCAAGGAAGCCCTAAATTCTTGAACTCAGTTTTGAATTTGGCTTGAAGTTTTTTGTCCCAGTTGGGGATGAACCAGAAGAAAATCCCACTGTGGGCTGGAGTTCTGTGGAGCGGGGGCTGCTAAATGCACCAATTTTCAGGGAGCTGATGGCATAAAAACTCCAGTGGGCATGTTTTGTTAGACTTCTTCTGAATTAAAAGAGACTCCTTTTTTAGTACATCTGGACATTAAGGATCAGTCATACGACGTACATGACTTCAAAGTGATTTCAAATAGTAGGATTTTTGTCTTCAATATTTCAACAACTTTTCTTCCACCTTTAATCTTTCATGAGCAGAAGCTTCAAAAGGTAATTAGTAAAACATGCTTTTATCTGCATTTATCTCAAAACATGATTAATTTTTTAACTGCAATTATAGCAATCATTTCAAGTTTACTTTATATTAATGAGTAAAGGATTTTTTTGAATGAGCATGAGCCTAAATATGGCTATATTGGCTGAGTTGAAAGGTGCATTTATGAGTGTGCTTTTGTTTTCATTGCTAGGGATTGAATTTCCGGTTCCAGGAAGTAATATTTCACATGGATTAAAGTCTTTGAAATGCTTTTGCCCAGATTCACTGGATCATTTTGAGGAGCTGACAGTGATAAGAACTGGATCAGGCACTTCGCAGGATCTGGCTACCGAATACCAGTTCCATGTTTCCCTTGTGCTGGTGATTTTTTGCTCCATGCTGTGCATGTGTTCCTTTGCTTGCTGCCCTTGCCACTGAAACCTAAGGTATTTGATGCAGACGGTTTGTTGTTAATGACTTAGCAATGAACTTAGAAGTTTTCACCTTTACCATTTCTGTCTTTGTTATAGGCAGCCCAAGGCATTTTTTATTACTATTTCACTTCTGGGAGAAAGATGCTCATGTCTGTTCCTGTCTTTATTGCTGCTGCTAACATATGCAGGACTGTCCAGCTGGTGTCCTGCAGTCTGGATCCTGCCTGTAGGGCCAGTGTATGGCCCCAGAGCCCCTGAAAAATTGTGCGACGGGCACAGAGATATCCCAAAACAGGTATCCATCCCAGAGCTTTCAAAAGCAATGAACCACTGCAGAGGACTACTGGAAAGAAGCACAATTAAACCCCCTTTTCAGTAGAGTACAGCTTTTGCATAATTTTGCCTGGTGAAGGCTGCTCCTCAGCCTGGGCTCCTGCTTCTCCATCAACAGGAGGGAGAGATTTTGTGCTGGAGCTGCAGTTTCACTGCTCTGTGCCTCGTAAGGAACCAGGCAGAGAGCAGCCCTGGGGCTGCTGGAGGTGATGCTGGGGTGGTGGCATGGCCCCAGCTACCACAGCACAGCTCAAGCAGCAAGGTAAACAGAGCAGGCCTCTGAAACTGCTGTCACAAGGGAAAGAACAAGAGAGGTTTTTCTGTGGGTTTGTTGTTTTGGTTTTTTTCCCTTGTTTTCCTTTATTTAGGCCCTGGTCCTGGATGTCAGAGAGGATTTGGAGTAAGCGTGCACAGCCTTGGTTGACGACTGATTTTAGCTTCTAAACTGGGATTGCAGCTCCCCTGCCCTGTAGTCCCTGGGGAGGTGGATGGGCCAGTGACTGCAGCAATGAATTGGGCAGCTGCATAGGAGAGCACGCGAGTGTATAATCAGATTTCTGATAAACCCAGGTCTCTAAGTCCCTTGAATGGGCAGCTTTGCTGTGAATAGCCTCGTGAGGTCTGCTGTGGCTGCTCTCTTTGTTTGGTACTCTGACAAAAAATTGCTCTGGTGTGCTTGTTGGCATATTTTTACATCTGTTATCCATATTTTTTGATTTGTTCTGGCTGCAGTCTTATTTTGTTTTGCAAAATCTACCTGGGATTGGGACGGAGATATATGTTTGCTAAGGCAGATTTGGAAATTGCGTTGTTGAAATACAGCCCATATGGGCCATTGTAAAATGGTTACTGCAGCATATAATTGCCTTCACAATGATGTGCTTTGTCATTTTCCTTCCATCTTCAAAGAGGCGCTCCTGTAGTCTGCTGACAGCAATGGTGGTATTAGAAAACATATGGATTTGTAAAGGCATTAAACTGTCTTTAGTTCAAGGATTAGATTACAGTGTTAGAGTGTGGGTCACCACATTTTCGTGGGGATAGACTGCACTGCAATGTGCTGGTTTATGTTACAGCTTAGGGAAGGGTTTGTTTATTTATTGAAAATATCTGATATAAAATCCTTTCAAATACATGGGGAAGGAGGTGTCTCTGTGCCACCATACATGGTGTGAGCTGCAGCTCTGTCCCAGGGCTGTGGCCCCACCTCACCCTGTAGAGCCTGCAGGGCTTGGTCAGGGCTCACCATCCACGCTGACAAGACTTTCAAGAAGTCTCATCAGGAAATACCATTTATAACATGGAAAAATACACAGAATGTAAACCCTACAAAATTGGCTTTGAAAATTTAAGGGCTTTTTTTTTAAGTCCTCCATGCTGGGCTGCTATTCTGAACATTTTGTGTATTTGTTTTGTGTTCATTTTACACTGCACAGCTCCACACATTCTGGAGTACAGGGCAATCTGTTCAGCTTTTACCTCTTTTTCTGCCTTCACAGTTTGAGGTGTGACTTTTCTGGGGTTGGTGGAGGTCTGCAGTGCCTCTGTCGGCAAAGGCAGCATTCTCATCCTGGGATGCACGTGGTGTAGATGTGGCACGCAGCCTGTCCCCAGCCTGGAGTGATGCTCATGCTCTTTCCACCATCTAAAGGGGAAAGCTAGAGAGTGGAAGCGATAATACACATGAAGAAGATCTTTCCTTTTTAGTTTTATTGCTGTTTTTGTCTTACTTTTTGCAGCCTGCTCAGTTCTGTGCTCTGCCTGGCTGGGACCCTGAAGCAGCTGGGGGCTTGTTTGGCCCATGGCCACCACCACGTGCACTTACTGTTGTGTTTGGGTTTGCACAGGTCGCTTCCAAACCAGCTCTTTGATACCTCTTTTCCTTCAAGCACACTCTTTTAATGAAGATGCTGAGCCGGTCCTTGGGAGACGTGGGCTGGTTTCTGTGCGAGCAGAGTCATCTTTGGTAACCTTGAAGCAGTCACTCCCTTCCCATTTCAGCACAGCTGTGTGAGCACCTGCTCTGGGGTTGTGCTGAGTAGGGATGGATTTGGGATTGGATCCATATGAGTCTCAGGGGAGCTGCTGTATCCGCGCTGTAGGTTTGGTTTTCTTGACTGAGAAGAGCAGGCATGTGGGGACAATGCTGATGTGTGAGGTAGTATTTGGTGTAAAGTCAAAATATGTGCTTAGGGATCACCTTGAGCTAGAGTGTTTGTTTTGCTGTAGCTGAGTTTTTCTGTTTTTCTGAAATAGGTTTAATAATATTATCCCTCTTCAGAGTTTGCCTGGCTACTTAGTTAGCATCTGCAAGATGCTCAAATAGTGAGTGGTTAACGTAAAATATCGACATAATTTTACTGTAGGACAATAAAGCACCAGTGCTTGTACACATGTAGCAGGGACCTGCCTAGAACACTTATTTAGATAACTGAAAGCACTTGCTTTACTGTCAACCACCTTTTAAAATAAAGCTATAATTTTGCCTTAAAATTGCTGACAACAGCCAACTTCGTTAAGGAAATCTGATGTAAAGGGTAACAGTGAAATTCTGATTAATGCTTTATCTTTCTCTATACTGTTATGATTATTAAGTGTGTAAAAGTTGGTGTTGCTTAGTAATGGCTTGCTTCAGTTTTAAATCACTTACAACATTATATGTCCCAGCTGTGGTGGGTGTCATGGCTATTTATGGTAATATCTTTCCTTAAATCCATTGCAGAATAGGGAAGAAACTCTCATTCTGCCTACAAGAAATGTATTAAATGTTAAAGAATGTATTACTAACTCTGGCAGCTGTGATGGTGATAAGCAAATTAGGTCTGTCATTAATGCCAGGGTCTGCAGGTGTAATATGTCATTAAACTGGTATATCTCTGGTACTAGCTGGCCCATAAAAATAAATAAATACGGAGGGTTTTAATCCTGGTGTAGCAAATTGGAGAGCAAAGCTGCTTTACGATAAGTTTTGTGTAAGGTGAACACAAAGTTCATGTATATGGTGTGTTTTTGCAACAAACAGTGCAGAAGGGAGAAAGAAACAGTCCAGCGAGAGGCTCCCACTGATATCCCCAGGTTTTGCCGTGGGCTTTTGTCAGGACTTTATTTTAGGATTCATTTATGCAAATGTTTAAATCAGACCCTCTTTAAGAAAGTACTTGAGTACGTTGTTAAAAACCATAGCACAGTGCACTTAAAATCAGCACATGCTGAAGTGCAGTCAGGATTGGAATGTTATAGGGTTTATACAGAAATACACCTTTAATGTGAAGCTTCCTAACAGTTGCTTGTTTTCAAATAATAGTTTATTTTGAGGGGAAACTTGGGAGAGTGGTTTGGGATTGTTTTGGTTTGGAGCATTCAGGAGATCGAGTCTGGTGGGACAGCTCCTGATGATGCCTTGAGGTGGCCACCTAAAAACAGAGGCTAGACAAGAATAAGAGAATAAAAGGAAGTGTTTATTTGAAGAGCCTTCAAAGGTACACCCTGGGCAGTCAAAGGCTACACCCAAGATGGACCCTGGGTCACGGGTTCTTCACACTTTTATAAGTTTGGTCCATTTGCATATCAGGGTTAACTGTCCAATTACAACCCCAGTTAATGATGTAATTACCCCAAGTTTGCCCCCTTCTTCAGAGGCTTTAGTTTACTTTTGGCCCTGGGACAATCCAGGTGTCCTTGAAGAGCAAACCCAGAGAGGTTTGTTATGTCTGCCCAGCACGAGAGAACAGCAGCTCACAGGCCCCACGGAGCTGCCGAGTTACACACCAGGCAGTGCAGGATTTGAAAAATATAAAAGTTAAAACCTAAGGCATCACTGAAGCTGCAGGGCCCAAGGCCCAAGTGTTCCAAACTCTGCCTCCTGATGCAGCTCAGCTTCATCCTGTGGGATGCAGGATGTGGCCACATACTGGAGCATCCCTGGCCACGCTGGAGAAGCCCCAACAGAGAGCTTGGCTGGGGGACCACTGGTAACAGTGGGACTGAAATAACTCACTGGCATGAGCCTGTCAAAAGCTTTTTTCTGTCCCTTAGCTGGATGAGTTTGGATTCAAGCACAGGTTGAGGTCTGGAAGTAACACACAGCATCAGAAGTCTCTACTGTATGGGATTGAATTTTATCCCTCCCTAGAAGTGATGAACTTTGCATCTTTGCTTGCAGAAGTCCTGGTAATGACGAGTCATCAAGATTCCCCTGGCAAGTGTCATTACTTTGGGTAATTACTCTGGAAAGCTTCTGCAGGGTGCCTCCTCCTCTCCCCGGGGCAGGCACCTTCCCATCCCACCACATATTGTTGCTTTCTCCAGTACCAGCTAAACAGGTGGCAAGATTCAAATCACCACTCTCTGAATGGAGTTTGCTCTCCACAATAGCTCACCAGAGGCCTGTTTTGTTACAGAACATTGATTAAATAAATATTCCTATGCATACAAAAGAGGAGGAATCTGTTACAACACTCTGTAGTTATTTTTCCATTAATGACAAGGAGCACTCTCTAATTTTCCTGCCCCTTTCAATCTGTTTCCTTGTCTCCCTCCCTTCTCATCACTAGTAATGCCTTCAAGTGCATGAGTAACATACAAAGGGCTCACAGTCCCTCTGGTTCAGATCTGCAAATGCTGTGGCTCCAGCTCACTGTGCTTTGGGAAATCCCCCTGGCACATGCAGGGCAGAATTGACTGCTCCATGCATGTGGTTTTGTTTAACTTCATATTTCATGTTCAGTATCAGCATTCCTTGAGCTAACTGACCTCCATTAATTTATATAGCAGCAGTTAAAAATACAATTTTGCAATACCAGCATTTTGCATAATATTGACTATTGGGGCAGAATATTTGACTTCTGAAGAAAATCTTTTTTTCTTCTGTACTCTTCTGTGACCCCTGATTTTTAAAACCTTTGAGACAGAAGTTACTGCTCTGTGGTTTGTGCTGATGGAGGTGTAGTGTACGTTTTGGAAGAAAAACACCTCATACTCAGAGCTTGGAAGCCAAAGCCAGCTCCACTGCAAGCAGCAGATCTGATTTGGTATAAAATGATGGCATCTGAAAATAAATAAAGGGTAAAGGATTCATACAGGGGAAAAAAGCTCGACTGGTTTTCAGTTCAGCAGATATTTGTCTCAAGAAAGAACTTCTGATTGAGCAAATGTCTCACTGCAATAAATGTGGACTATAAGGAAATACCATGGATTTACTTTGGCTCTACATTGATGTGATAGAGATAAAAATCCACCCCAAAGAGAGTAATTCAAATTTAGCCTTTTTTTTCCACCCCTTGCGGGCAACAATATCTGTTACTTTGGAAAAAACTGGAGTCAGCATTTCTGTATCATCATTTTTCCTAAAGAAACAATCACAGAACTGTTACTCTAGAGAAGTAAATTGTGTGATCTATTTTTTAAAGACCATAAATGAAGCATCCTTTCATTATATGAGTTTGTCTTAGAGTACATGTCCTATTTGGTTAGATTTAGGGCCAGGGCTGGAGAAGTACCTGTTTGGATAAAGCTGATCATCTGGGCACTCTGTCGGGGGAGCCCTTGTCCTCTTGCCTAAGCCGTGTTGGGATTGCCATGGTGGAAACAAAGCTGTGCCAGTGCACTCTGCTCTCCCCAGAGAGAGAAAGCTTTGTTGGTGAGAAAGGACTGGCTGTGGAAGGCTGGGGCAGAAGCCCGGTGCCTGTCTGCTCTTGCTTACCGTGGGCAGTTAGCTGGAAGTGACACTAACCCGAGTTTAATTCTAGTTTTACATTGCAACAACATGCCAGCTATTCCCTGTATTCTTCTGTGACTCTGCAATGTAATTATTTTTTTGTTATCTTTCGGGATGTAATTTTATGTTTGTGTGCTTTCCCACTAACCTTTTGACACAGAAAATGTACAGCTAATTCATTTTTCTGGGAACGTGAAGAAGCAAGGGAGAAAATCTCAAATTGTAGGGCCAAGGGGCTTTGCTAAAGGCAGCTGAGGAACAATGTGCAGGGAGGAAAGGCCCCGTCTCAGATGATCTGAAAGCCACTGGGATGTGTGCAGTGATTAATGGTGTCGTTGCTTTTTAGCTTCATCAAAAGGTTTCAGTGTAAGAGTTTCTAAGGAATGCTGATATTCACAGGAACCTATCAAAGGGTACAGAAGATATCAAATGAGCAAGCAGGAATGGGAGTTAATTACTGAACAGTGATTACTCTGATATAACCAATTATTGGATCATTAAATGTTTATTACCTTTTTTATGCTCCTTTCCCTCGTAAGTGCAGTTTTGTCCTCATAGTATTAAAAAAGGGGTGGATCTAATGCATAAAAAGCTTTTTCAAAACCTAGCAGGTATTGGAAGGACATCTCACCCCAACACCTGACACGCTGTCCTGCTCACCCTGCTTTCCCTTGCTTGGCGGATTCGGGGTCAGGTGCTGTGAACCCTATTTAAAGGCCAGATTATCTCACTTCTAGGAGGGGGCTGGAGGGGAGTGCAGCAGCAGGAGCAGGGCACACAGCATCAGTGGGTTTGCTGCCCTTCCACGTGGGGTTGTGTTCATTCCTTCTGCCCCCGCTGGAAGGGGTTGGTGGCCTTTATGTCACTCCATCACCCAGAGGCTCTTTCTAAGGGCTCCCTGGCCCTAAGGACATAATGCCATGGCCTTCAGTTTCCTTGGGCTCAGAGCATCTCTTCTTCTCCAGTCACTAAGCCTCTCTTAAGAAAGAAGTTTCCATTGCAAGGCTGAAATGATGCTGTTTGAAAGCGAGGCATAAACCCTGCACTGGACATCTGCAAAGTGAAAAATACCATCTTTTCAAGCTGAATGCAGTTATTTTGGGTGACATTTGAGGGTTTAAAATGTTAAACCAATTTTTAAAAATACAGCTATTTGTGACTTTCATTGATAATCCTTAAATGTTGAGTTGTTTAAGCTTCATGTCTTGGGAGAAGTATGGGTCAGGGGGGAAAAATAAAACCAAACCCAAATCTTTTTCTCTGTCAGCAGAGCATTTCTTGGCAGTGGCCTGTACGGGTCTGTGTGTGCAGGGGGCTGGGAGGGGTCTCCATGGACCTTGTGCCCTTGGTGGGTGTTTGGGGGCAGGTGGAGGCACGTGGAGGTTCCTGCCAGTCCTGGTGTGTCACAAGCCCCAGCAGCGGGGTTTGTGTCTCTGCTGGGGGCGGAGTGAAGCTGGGGAGGCAGCCAGGGTGCTCTGCCTGGTGGGGGACATGGGTGACCATCACCAGATCTGCTCAATAAGGCAAATTCCTCTGTTCCTGAAGCACTTGGAGTGCGTCATCCTCAGCTACCGACGCAGCCACGTTGGTTCTGTCCCACGTACAGTGTGCTTGTAGAGGAGGTTTTCAGGAACCAAAGTTTTCTGTGCCCTTTATTTACTTAATCATTTTTATGATCTTCCTTGGAGGATTATTAGTTTTTTATTAATACCTCCCTTTGCCAAGTTGGAAGCTTCAACCATTTTTGAGCTAAATCTTCAGGGAATCTTTTTTTATTTATCTTTTCTTTTTCCCCTTTCTTTTCCTGGCATAACCCTACCTGGACTTTCCCTCACAAATGTGGTTTTCAGGTTTTATCTCTGACACCCAAGCCCCCGTGAAGGTCAGTGGAGAAGGTCATAGGGAATGCACAGCAGAGACTGAAACCAGGAAGCTGTTTGCCACTTTGTGTTATTACTGTAGGGAAAAAAGAGGAAAGTGTTAAATCATGCTCCCTGTGCTCCTGGGAGTATAAATTACTGTCTTCTCTGCACTGCTGTGTCAAATCAGTTAAGTGGCAGTTGGGACTTCGCCCTTTTGGGAAGACGCTTTCTCCTCCTGATGAATTTTTTCTGTAATCCTTCAAAGGAGAACTTTATTCTGGGTTCATTTCCCTATTTTTCTTAAAAAAAAAATAAAAATAGAGGAGGTTTACTTTGCAGAGCAAATATTATGCAGGTCACAGCTTCGTCCTGTGCATGAAGATGATTTTGTCCGCGCAGTGCAAGTCTGTGGAGTCAGGAGTTGGCAGCGATGCTTAAGGATGTGTTGCTCGCAGGAGCCCACAGTCCCACACAGGCATCTGCCTTAAACACCATCACTCTGAATATCCAGCAGTAAACTGCTTCCTTCAGTGGGGAATCACAGTCGTGAGAGGGCCCTTTAATCTGCTGCAGTCACATTTTGGGGATTGTGGGCTGGTTTGGGGGGCTGTGTGCCCTGGCTGCTGCGGCTGCGAGACACACAGCCAGGGCACTGGTGCTCTGCTCACAGGCGTGGCTGTGATTATCCCTCTCTGACAGCTTCTGTGCAAAATAGTAATAGTAATAATAATGAAATGTCCCTCAGGATTTCCTTTTAATAACTGAACACACAGCAGCTGTTGTAAACTGTCTTGGTAATGTCACAGCCTCTCCGAGAAAGACGAAGGGCAGGCGAGGATCCCGGGAACACAGTGAAAACAAGGCGTCCTGTGTTTTAGATCCTGTACAAAAATGTATCGTGGTTGCAAGGCCATGGGAGATGAGCCAGTCTCCAGGACTGCTACAAATGTTACATTTCAGTGAAAGGTCAGCCAGAAACAAGGTCAAAACAAGCGCGATACACAGAGCAAACAGCGAAGCTGCGAGGCGCAGATAAAGGTTAATGTGAAGGGCTATTGGCATCAGTGCAGCGTGTGGTCAGCTCGCTGCGGAGCAGGGGCTGAACCAGGAGATAATGAGGAGGGTTTACTCTAATTCTATTATAATGTATAATTAACTAGCATAATTGATAGCAATTTTCCCTGTGTGTCTGTGGGTGTGCGTACGTGTACGTAGAGTCTCATTCTCAGCTTTTGTGTTGTTGCACCATTGCCTTGAGCCGACGAAAACCCTCCGGTGGCTCCCTGGGGCTTGGGCTCGCTGTCTTGCTCAGCCCATGGGTGCAGAGGGGAGCAGTGTTTCCAAGAGCCTTTTTTTAATCTGCCCCAGGAATTAGACATGGTATCTACGTGGTACCCTGGATAAGGCAGGTCTGCTGCTGATAAAGGTCTGTAGTGCCAAGAGCTTGGATGAAATTAGTGTTTGAAGAGGGACTAAGGGACAGGTCAGCCCCGTTTCTTTCTGGGTTGTTTGTACCTTTCATTCTCAGTATCCCTGGGAAAACAGAGAGCTTGAAGTGAATTTTGCTTTCGTGCTCATCTTTTGTACAGAATAAAGTTCACACTTTGTTACTATGCAGAGACATAAGCAAACTCATGTTTCAGACACACTGGGGATTTTAATTTTCCTGCAGCACAAAGATGACAAACCATTGTGGATTTCTCTGCCCCTTCTATGCAGAGAGCAAATAAGCTCCCAAATCAAGCCCAAACCAGGCTGTAATGCTCTCCTTGACCTGGTGATGTTTGGGATTTTGTTGGGTTGTGAACAGGTGGGGAAACCTCTGCTTTGGCATTGCTCCTGGATGCCAGGATGTACCCTGGCCCACCAAATCAAAAATTAGGCTTTACCCACATGGCTGATGTTATTGGGTTGCAGGAAGCCTTCTTGTACCTACTGTTACCTTCTGGATGCAGTGTGAAAACATCAAAGAAGGAAATTTAGGGTTGGTTTTGTGGTGGAATTTTTTTTTAAGTGTTGAATGATTTATCTGGATTGCTGTTTTGCTTGTCCACTTTCTTGATTTTGCAGGGTACAATTGAGGGCAGACATTACTATATAGTTACTTTTTTTCTTTCAATATCTGGCAATACACATTTTTCAAGTGTAAATGCAAATAACCCTCTTCTCCATTCTTAATCCCTTGGGATGGGAAACCTAAAGGCCATATTCTTCCTTGAAAGAGGGATTTACCCTTCCAGCTACATTAAATGTTAGCTGGAAACATGTGGCTAACGGCTCCCAAATACTAAGCTGAGACTCTTCCCTTGAGGTTCTGGTTTATTTGGAAATTTAATTTTGTAATTTTTTTTCTTTCAAAGGTTACGTAACTCTTTAAGCCTTCGATTTTAGGTCACTCTGCCTTTTACAGCCAGATCCACCTCATCAGTGAGAAGGCTCCCTGAGGACTGCAAAAGACTCAGGCTTAGTGTTATCCAGGAAAAATGTGAATAATAGTTGTATTATAAAGTAGTAGGTAATGGAACCCCCGTCTGTCAGCCTGGAGAGTGCGGTGTGAATGGTGGTGTGGTACAGTTGCTTGCACTTAAAGCCCTTTTTGACAAAATAGTGCTAATTGTCCTGGGCTGAGTGATGCCAGAGGCTTAGAAATACTTACCAGTACTCATAGAGGGAGCCAAGAGAAGTCAGGTGGAGAAATCAGGGAGATTGGCTCTCATGTGCAGTTTCAGTGTCTGAGGCACTGCTAAATCTAGCAAAGGATTAATACCAAAATAATCCTGCTTGTCCAGGAAACTCTGGACAACATGAATGTTTGAGATCAGTGTGATATGCTTTAGAAGGAATATAGTAATAAATTCGCAAGTCACCAGAGATAGAAACCAATTGCTATTCATCCTGCATCTCATCTGAGCTTTTCCACGGTTTGTTTCCTGCTCCAGTGATATGAGATCCCTTTCCACTTCAAGTCTAGCATCATTTCAGTGCTGGCTTTCACCAGAACCCAGAAAAATACTCCAAATCCAGCTAAAATTCCTGTATTGCTCAGAATCAATTCCTCTAACCATTTGAAGGATTTCATCCTGGGTCTAGGTGGTCAGCATCATTCCCTGGTGCCATCAGGATTCTGGCTGCAGAAGTTACATTGAAATAGGAGCGGAAGTAAGGTGGCACTTGGGAGGCTAGAGGTGTTGGGGGTTTGGTTTTTTTAAAAAAGAACTGGCGACTGCTTAATATCCAGCTCTTGTTAATCTGTTGCCATTACATGTGAGTGTTGGAGTGTCTCACCCTTATTTTTGCTGCCTTTTTCCCTGTGTTGTTAACAGGGGTGTGGGGATAACCGTGTTGGGCATCCTGAGCTGCGATGCCCAAGCTGTGTAAAAGGTGCGGAGCTGCCACGGCTTCTGCTCGTGGCCTTGTCCAGTGCTGTGTTCAGGGGTGCTGGGGCTGCTCCTGATACCCATGCCCAGCCTGCCCCGTCTCTCTCCAGCCTCACTGCTCACGTGAGCAGGGCTGGAGTTTTCTAAGCATTTTGCAAGAGGCTGAGCAGTTGAAGAATACATAATACGTGGGCTTCTTTTTCAAAGCCTCTTTCCCTGATTTATCCTTGAGTGCTGTGAGTTGGTCCATGCCTCCCTTAAGACTGTGCCCATGAGTCAGGACTGTTTGGATTTTGGGTAAACCTGTGGTTTCTCTGATGCTGGTTTTACCATGCTGACCGTGACCATGGGCATGGTGTGCCCTGCTCACCCTCCATCCGTGAGGCCACCTTGTCTCCAGCTGCCTGCACCCTGTGCATGTGCAAAAATAACCCAGAGCAGGGTCCCTTGTGCTCCCCCAGTGTGTCTGGGAAGACACAATAAAGACGCTCTCACACCTGCCAGGTTCAGCAGAAAGGAGGGAATACTAATGTTTATTATTTACATATCTCACATTCATATACACGTCCCAACTCCACAAGGGATTGGAGAGCATGTCACTTCCTTCTCAATCCCACTGGAGAAGAAAGGTGCTCATCAAAGTTCTCTTATCATAAAAGGAATGAAAAACAGAAAATACCGTTAAGTAAACACTGGCCATTATTTACATGAAACTGTGAGAAAGAATCTGACTCCAAGGTTAAAAACAGAAGGCTTAACAAAAACCAGGGCAACACCCCAGCTCAGCGAGAGGACCCCGGCAGGTGCCTGGAGAAGGGACTGGGATCACAAACACTTGGGACATCTCCGTGGTGGGGGTACTGGACACGTGGTGCTGAGGGCATCTGCAGTGATGAAAGGATCCAGTCAGCTTCAGCTCCTCTCCAGCACTGGAGAGCTTGCTTTCCTGAAAAGCACTTATGTTTTTAAGCCATTTGTTTTCTGTGGCACTGAGTCATTAAACATTTCTGCCTGTGTTTTGTTGTTTTTACTCAGTGTAGGAGCAGAAGGAATTTATTCAGTGTCTCAGTCCGGTAATGCAGGGGCTGAGGAGGTGCTTGACTGCCTGACTCGGCAGGCAGAGGCAGGGATGTTGCTGCCTGTGACATCTTTCTAGTGAAGTGGGATGTCAAGATCTGAGATCCTTTTCCGCTTAGTGTACAAGAACATTAGAACAAAAGGAGACAGAAAGCAGCCCTGCATTACAAAAGAAACCAAACCAAAACCCCTCTGGCTAAAGTATATTTTTAATGTTATGAGCAATTCCATGCAGAAATTGAATGAAACACTTTACCTGAGTGTTGATGGATCTGCTGGGGTCAGAGGAATTATGCTGGTTTACACCAGCCTTGTATGTGATCCTCCTTTTTTTTTTTTTTGTTTTGTTTTGTTTTGTGAAGGTTTTTTCCCATTCCAACTGTGTTCACAACAGATGGTGATTATTATGTTTGTTCAGATCAATGAATATTTTAAAAAAGGCAAAACAAAAAATACAAAAAATGCCCTTCAACTCAATGGAGTCACCCGGGGTTCAGCTGTAGCCTCTGGGTTTTCATTTGGACAATGTTAAGTTATAGTAACTTAAATGGAATTTTTATGAGCAATTGTTTTGCCATGAAATAGGATCGCCCATGGCACTGACCCAGGCAGATATCTGCCCTCTGGGTGTGCCAGCCAGCTCTTGAAGCAGCCCCTGCTCTGGTGGGACACGTGCTGAGGGGGAGAAGGTGCTCCACTGGCAGGTCCCCTTGGGGCCGTATGGGCTGCTCCTCACCTTGCTTTCCTGGAGAACACACTTGAGTACAAAGCAAATACTTTAGTAGCATAAGAGATTTAAAAGCACATAAAAATATATTATTTGAGACAGAATGCAAATTAATCTGTTGGTGTAAATGGGAGTATCAGGAATGAATGAGTAGGGGCGGGATTGGCGGTGGAGGAGATGGACGTGGGTGGCCGTAGGAATAGGAGAGCTGCACTTCCACCTACACACAGGTGTAAATGCTACCCTCCAGCATTTCCTACTGAGTTCTTCAGTCTTGGACTGAACTTGGACTGTGTTTGCTTTACTCTCTGGTTTTACCTCAGCAAAGCCTCCTGTGCTAGGATCCACCCCTGGGATGTGAGGACACACAGATACTCACTGCCCTCAGTGTTTTTTCCAATGGTGCAGGGCACTGCCAGTCTCAGGGAGTGAGGATTCCTCTGGGCCGAGGTGTTCCCTTTGGAGCAAGGGTTCCCTTTGGTGGGGTAACCTTGTTGCTGTTGTAAAGGCTAAAGCACAGTCCTTTGTGATATTTGAGAGATGAATGAGTCATTTGTGGGCAGCCCTGCTCCCTGCATTCACAGGCAGGACTTGTGCTGCCTTCAGTGCTGTGTGATCAGACCCCTTTGTCCTTCTTGTTCACATCTCCCCAGGATGAGCTGATAGCCCACTGGGATGTGGAGCTGCTGCATCACTTGTGAGCACTGCTGAGTGCCCAGCCTGTGTGCTGGGTGCCTGGCAAAGGGTCCCAGTGGGAACGGGAGGCTCTAGGAGTGCTTATAATTGAAGGGATCTAAGGAATAATAATAATAATAAGTGTAACAAATCACTTTCATATGGGCTGGAGGAAAGCACAAATGGATGTCTCGGCTCTTCCCTGCTTCGATTTTGAAGGGATTCCCCCAGCTCTATGCAGTGAGTCCCCAGGTGAGGGAAGCAGAGGGAGTGGATGGTACTTTTGGCCTGAGGAGGTGCTTTGAGAGGGAAGGAGAGGTGCTGCAAGGCCTGGGTGAGCTGGGCTGGCTGCACACCAGGCACAGCAGTTCTCTGCGAGGTGGTGGAGTGGAAGCCCCGCCAGTCTGGTGTCCGTGTCTTACCTTGGCTCCCAGCCTCTTCACCCAGATGTTTCTGTGCAGCAACAGGGGCTCTTCCCTTTCAGTGCAGGTGCTTTCATCTGTAGTTTGCTCACAGGCAGCTCAGGTGGGGTCTCTCCTCAAATTTTGTGGGGCTTTTTTGGATGTTTTTATCAAGTCTGATTGCAATGGCCTGTTCAGACAGGAGAGCCATTTCCTGCTATTTCTGGAAGAGGCTGCAGGTTGTTTCCTGCTGTGAACAGCCTGATTTGTCTTCTTCTGGGCACTAGAGATGAATATTCTTTTAATTCTAGTACAGAGGAGCAGAATGAAAGCAAGAGAGTGTTGGGAGAAGGGGGAAATGGGGAGCAGAATGAGACCAAACGTTACTGGTGTGCTGTTTAGGGTTTTTTCCCTTCTGTTTTGTAGTTATCTGATTTGTAGAAAATTTGTGATTTTGTCCTGCACATCCAGGATGGGCTCAGTGCAAATGGCTGCTCGAAGCAGAAGGCACAAAGTCCTTGTTCTGCTGACAGTGCTTGTTAACTAACTGATGATTCTGAAAGTATGTGTATGATTGCATCCCGTAGTTGGACTGTCTGTAGCAGGCAAGTTTTAACCTCCCTGTAGGTGTGCAGAACTGGGGCTAGTTCCAGGTGACTCTGGGCTGGGAGTTTCCCTGGAGTGGGACCTCGGTGCTCAGTTCCCAGTAGTTGTTGGCTGCAGCCTGAGCCCGCTGCAGGTGCTGGTGCTCTCTGAGCACCCAAATCCGCACACAGCAGTGGGGGACTGTGGGGTTTGCTGATGGATGCAGTCCGTGTTTTCACACGCTGGTGGGGTGCTCCCTTGCCTCCATTAGCTAAACCTTTGCCTTGGCTTTAGAGCCATTTTCAGAGCATTAATCTCAGAGCTGTGGGAATCCCCCAGAGAAAGGAGGGGTGTAGGAGAGAAACAGAAACAGCTGTGTGTTTACCAACGCCTGCCTTTTTGTTTGGAGAGTCAACTTCAGGTCCTGGAGCCATGTGAGAGCTATGGTTCCCTGCATTCTCACTGAGCATTGAATTTGTTCAGCAGTCACAATAGCACATTTTGTATGAGGACTAGCGTTTATCTTTGCATATTTGGAAATTACTGGAGCTGCGGTTAAAACAATCTGTTCTCCTGTGGAAGCTGTAGAGTTGTATTAAAATAGAGTATCTCACCTTCAGTTGTGTGGTATTTCATAATACATGCCCCCATTGTGTGTTAAATGATAAAGCATCGTAATAAAATATGTCCAGATTGTTCTGGCTATTTTATGCCCTGTAACTTTCTTCTATTTGCATGAACTATTAAGGTGTACTGAAAGAAACAAACCTGAATGGGGCAGTGTGACAGAGGATGGGGTTGTGCAGGCACAATTTTCCACTGGCAGCAGCATGGCTGGGAAGGGTGCTGTCCCAAGAGAAACCTTATACAAGGACAGTCATCCTGTCAGAAACCTTCCTTTGGCTTTCCAGGGAGAACAGTTCCAGGAGCTTTGCAGGGACTGGAGCATTCGTAGGTGAAGATCTGTGAGACTTGTGGTTCCAGAGGCCCAAATTCAGACATTTTGCAGGTGAAAACCAGTCGGTGCTGTGGATTGGGTCCCTAGTGAGCAATGGTCCATGTCACAGTGGGATCGTGGTGTCCCTTGAATTGGTGACCTTTGTTCAGAAGGGGCCCGGGACATGTTTGAGAGCAGGAGCAGATTTTTCAGGGAGAAGACTGCAGCTAAGGAGAGCTTTTCTGAGAAGCAGCTGCACTATGATTCCAAAAGTTGCTCGTCCTCATGACTGATTTGCCTGAAAGCTGAAGTGCATTTGGCAGTTAAAGTGACACTATTTCAGGTCTTTGGCATTTGTAAAAGATGCTCTTGCTTCTCTCTTTCATGTCCTTTTCTCCCATGCTTCCCCCCTTCCCTAACCTGCATAACTGTCATAAATTTCCTACAGTGGGCTTTTCTTTAAAGATAAACTCATTATTCTCCAACATAAACTCATTCACATAGTCTGCTCATCACTTTTGTAGCCCACTCCTGAGAGTATCAAATAGAGAATCTTATTCTGACACTTTAGGTAGATATTAATCGTATTATAATGAGCATTATAGTTCTGGGGTTTGCAGCCTGAACCAGACACTTTTTTGGTGCCTACAGTCATGAAGTTTTTGGCTGTCCCTTGAGTGTGTTCATTGGAGATTTGGAATTAGAAATCACCATGATACATCTGTTGTGCTTCAGTGTGTTTCAGGTGTAATATCTTAACCCAGCTTGGTCAAGGGTGGAAGAGCAGTGTGGGATGGATCCCAATCCTGTTTGGCTGTGTGCCTGCTCTGTCCCACCCACACCTGCTCTGTCCCCAGACTCTGGGCCATGACTCTGAGTATTCCTGGACCACAGATGAGCAGAGGAAGGGCACTCCTTTGGTTGATACACAATCTGCAGACATCTCTTCCCCTCCTGCCTTCTGAGGACAGTCCTAAAGAAATAACCAGCTCAGGGCTCAAGAGATTCACAGAACAAAATGGGGTATTGGGACTTGTTGAGCAGAAATACGGGAGACAAAGAAGATGCCATCATACTGCTCTAGACATCCATGGATTGCTGTGCCTGGGATGGGCTCCCTATCTCTAATGGCTATAATAAAACTGGAAGAGGTACAGGGATGGGCTGTGAAGATGGTGATCAGAGAGAGAGAAAAAACCTTCCATGTACAGAGTGGGTGAAGAGAGGAGAGCTCTTCTCTGGAAAAGGGATGATTAAGCAGAAGTGTGATAAACATTGATACAGCCATGAATAAAGTAGATGGAGAGTGACTGTTCAAGTTCTTCTTCATACCAGACCTAGAGCTGGCAGATGAAGTGTGGAGGCTCAAAACAGGCAGAAGAAGATATTTCTTCCTGCAAGCAGGCAGTGAGCTGTGGAAATCATCACCTCTGGGTGGGTGTGAGAAACTGATGTGGGTTTGGAAATGTGCTGGAGGCATTTGTGGAAGAGACACAGAGAGCAAGGCTGCTAAAGAGCATGACTCAGGAGATCCCTAGTCACAACTTGTGCAGGTGGCTGATTATTCTGGGTAGACTCATTATGCTCTGAGCCTGTTCTGATCTTCCTTACACCTTCAGCTGGCTGTTGGCAGAGCACCCAGTGAGGTGGCTGCTCTGACTGGTCAGTGTGATGCCTTATGTTTTCCTGGGGAAAAGGCACAGGGGTAGTTGGAAGCATCTGGCAGGCTGGGCTGAGCCCTTGTGCTCTCCCTGAACCACACTGCTCTCCAGAGGGTCATGGTTTGGGGAGAAGGAGGCCGTTCAGAAAGTTGATTTAGATTGGATCCTTTCTTCTTTTTTTTTGTTGATTGATTGGAAGCTTCTGTAGGATGCCCAAGGAGCTCTTGCCCCTCATTCTCTGCAAGTAAATACTGTTTTTCTTTGTCCTCTTCTCCAGATTTGTTTTTAAATTATTGCTTTGTGCTGGTGTTGCTGAAAACAGGGAGATCCCTCTCACAATGATCCATTTTTCCAGATTCTTTCTTGTTCTTCCAACTCCTTCAAATGATGGCTGAATGCCTTTCTGCAGCCTGATTCCCTTCTTGCACTGGTCAAAATTGTGAAAAAAACCTCAGTAAAATCCAAGTATTTAAATGGGGTGAGGTACAGGGAGAAGTGAAAGCCTTCCCTGGAAGAAGCATCCACTGTTACATTGCTCGGGGGCTCTGCAGGAACATGGTTCATCTAGCAGTGGGTTCAATAAAGATGCAAATTTTATACCTTCATCTTCTATTAACATCAAAAAAACATGCAGCATTATAGGAGGGCAGTGGCTGTGTTACAGCCTGAGCTCGTTTGTCTTTGTTCTGGGATTCTGGTCCTCACAGGCGCAACTTCCAGTGACCCCTTCTTTGTTTGTCTGCCTGGTGTAGGAGGATGTCTGTGGTTTTCCCTACCCCTTCCAGGAAAAGAGGTGGCTTTGGCACATGTCATGTGCATAATGATCATAAATTGCCTACACTGGGCTTTTTTTTCCTTCCATAAAAAGAAAGCACCCTTTTCCTTCTTCCTTTAATCAAAAGAGAATGAAATAAATAAAACCCCTAGACAAAACCCAGTAGATGACAAACTACCTTCTACCTGCAGTTTCCCAATTAGCTAATTATAACACACATTTGCACACAGGCTTTTTTAAAGCAGACTGTTGCTATTCTCTTTCTGTACAAGGTTTTTAGTCACTGTACATCTTGTGTCTTTAAATAATGTATTAGGAACATTTTCGAGTCTGTAAGTGCTTTTTTAATGAGTGTGAAGATTTTAATGGGACTAGATTGCTTTTCATGACATTTCAGAGTGACTTAATTGTAACAATGTTGAGAGGCTGTATTTTAAAGTTTGCTAAGTATGTCTGGTGCGGATGGTAGTCAAATGCTTTAAAGACAGAATGGCTGATGAGATCAGATATAGCTTTTTTTTTTAATCCCAGCTTTGTTAAAAAGGAGAATCTGCAAAGTTGACATAAAAGAAGAAAATGAAGATTTTTAACGTCTAAACCAGTGGTTTATGGCTATTCTTGCTAATTTTCAGAGATTATTTCCGGTATTGCTGGGTTAGTACTTGGCCCTTCTGTAGTCACAGATGGGGCTGTGGAGGGCTTGTAAGATTTTTTTATTATTACCATTTAATTTTTTTTTAAAGCAGCAGCTGGATTTGATACAGGAGTTGCATTCAGTTTCAGTGCATTTAGGCAATTCTCTGGAAGTGTCACAGACTGTTTTGGGATGGCTTTTAATTTGTGGCCAAATGGTGGATCCAGAAATTGTCATTAATCTCCATCAAAATGTGGGCTCTGTCCTGAGCCTCGCTCCCTTCCAGCTCCCTCCTGTCCAAGCCAGAGCAGCTCTGTGGAAGAGGGAAATGTTAAACAGGAGAGAGCCCAAAGCAATCGAGGCATAACCTAGAGCAGCTTGTACTGCTTTTGTTACACGAGCACCCTGTGCACAGGAAGGGCAAAAGGAAATAGAACAGCATTATAAAAACACTAGGGCAGAAAGGAATATTGGAATGCAGCAGTGTGAATGAGCATGAAGTTATTTGCATTTCTTCAGTCTTTTCTTCCCAAAGACTTAACAGTGTTTGCTGAGCACAAATGAAATATCTTGGAGTGCTCTCCTGTGGGACAGGGCAGCCCAGGGACTGTTAAGTGACTTGCTTTAGGTCACCTGCAGCTCCTGTGGCAGAGCCAGACTCACATCTGCATGCCTTGACTCCGTGGATTTAATTAAGCAGTGGGGCCACTTGTTTCTGGCAAGGCTTCTAGAAGTGACAAAACTTTATGTTTAAGAAAAATGGAACTATAATTTAATTTGAGTTAGCACCAACCTACATCCAAAGTAACTTCCTGAATGCAGATTTAATTCTCATTTTAAAACAAGTGCAGTGTTAAAGCATTTTGAGGGAATTTGAGAGCTAAACCTGGCTTTTCTCATGAATGCCAAGGGGAAAAGATTTGTAATGAGTCAGTCAATTTGCCTGTGAAGTTATTAGTATATGCCAGTGTTAGATTTCACTTGACCTGCTCGTGCTTTGGCATGGGATTGGAGAACACTTAGTATTTGGCAACATGCACCAGGCCAGAAACTGGTGGTGGTTGCACCTGAATATAAAGCTGTTGAAATCAATGGAGGTCCTCTGCATTACAGAGCTGAGCATCTGCTGCCTTCCATCCATCTTGACTTTGTTTTGCTATCTCCTGAAATGCTGGTTCTGTAACCTCCACTCGCTGTTCACAACCACAAATTGCTACATAGGAGCCAGTCCCTAAAACAAAAATATACCCTGTGCTGTGCCTGTGGTGTATTTTGATTTTACACAAGCTCGACGGGATGAGTGATGGTATTTGTTCTGCAGCACAGGCAATCCAAAAGGGCCAAGCTGCTGACAGTGAGATTTCTGTAGGAGCAGGGTTGAAGGCTTTTGGAGGAACATTGTGTTTCTGAGTTGTCAGTAACAAACAGTGGGCCCTTTAGCCTTGAGTCTAAAAATAATTGTTTCCACTGGAAAAATAATGGGGAAAATGCTCATTTAAGAGAAAAGTCACATGAGAAGGTGTCTGGGGAATGAGGAATCCCTTCCTTGCTGCCTGGTAAGTCAGGATCAGCTCAAATGGTTCATGTTTCCTGGTGTGCCCATAGCTCTCAAATGTTGGCCTGTTGGGAGGGCTGAATTACAGGGTTGGATAAATCCTGCCCAGAGGCTGCTGCAGGCTTTCATCTTTGCTCCTTTCCTCTGATGAATATCACTGAGGAAGAGATGCCTGAACTAGTCCTTGGAAATAAACAAAAATGAGGGCTTGAATCTGCAGCATTGCTGAGCCTGCCCCATTTAGGTTAAAGTCTCTCAGACTACAGTTGCTCTTTGTGAGCTTAAAATGACACAGATGGATGTGTGACAGTCACAGTCACACCTCAGGTGAATTTGGTGCTCAGGACTTTCTTCAGTGCAGCCTCCTGAATCCTAAAGATCTATGTTTGCTTCATACTTGCAAGGACAGAGATGACAAATGAGCAGGTAACTGCAGAAGTCACACCTGGGTGCTCCAGATGTCGCTCCAGCCCCTCTCACACGCAGGTGCTTTCCTTGCTTGGTGGGAGCTGTGTGTGCACAGCTGATTACAGCTGATGTGTGGAGGTTTTTTGGGGATGCAGGACACTTCTCTGTCTCTCTGTCAGCCAGGAGTGTCCGCCAGCCTGGGAGCTGGCCTTTGCTTTCCTCTCCAGGCTGGGATTTAAAGAATGTGTGCTGAGGATCTCTGTTTAACCTGCAGAGAAAGGAAATGTTTTTGTTAGGGCTGAAAGCCCCTGAGGAGATGGTAACTGCTGCACTTGCTCATCCCTCCTAGGGCCCTTGCTCACTTGCAGAGGGTAAGTGCTCATCAGTGCGATTTATGGCATCATCTTTGCTTATCAAAGGAGATGTCTGCAGAGGCCACTCCATCTCCCTTCCCAGCCACGCTCCCATTCCGCGCCGGCCTGCGGCTGTGTCCGGCTGTGTGTTTGCACAGCCAGAGCTCTGGGATAAGAATGCTTTTATTTCCTTTTGATCCTCAGCACTGCTGATCTGCACAGCACATGGCACCCAGGAGCACCGAGGGCTCTTCCTACAGATGAGTGACAAATAAAGACAGAGTAGAATGGTTTTAAAGGTAAAATACAGGAAAGTGGGTCCATGGAGTGTCCCTTCAGCAGCATTAGCGGAATGCTCCATACCCTGCAGGATTAGACTATAAGCCCAGGCTTTAATAATTAGTGTCCCTTATAATTGAAGATCAGCCTCAAATGTGTCTGCCTGTTTGCACACAGTGGAACTGGGATGGAAGTTGTCTATTGAGATGTAATATGAAAATGACAGAAACATTCACTGACAAAATACACCTAGGCAGTCTTGATTAGATTAAATCAAATGGTTACAGCATCTGGAGCCTTTAGCATGTAGGGGGCATCCTAATGGCCCAGAAAGCTTCCCCAAATCCTATTAGATAGGTTAATCTCATTGGAGAATACATTCCAGGTCTACATAAACTGCATTGCTATAATACTTTCTGCGGTTGCTTAATCCTTTAAAGGTGAACTGTTGTAGACTAGCTCTGTGGAGTCCATTGTAATGCTGTGCCCCAGAAAAGTTCAGGAAAACAATGCAGTTAAAAAAGAAAAATCAAACCTAAAAAGTTGACCCAAACTTAGAAGTTGGCAGGGTGAAGTAGAGCTGCAAATCTGAGATGATAACTGCATTGTAAATGGATAAAAACTGAAGGTATTTTCCTCATTATCATGCTGTATTTTTTTTGTGCCACTTGGGAAGAATTGCTTCATTCATTCCTGTGGATCTTCCATGTCCCCTTTTCACCTGATTCTTTCTGTCTCTGGAGTGGTGGTTGAATACATGAGATCCTCCCATTTTGACCAGGGGTGCCCTGGAGACCTGTGGCTTGGAGAAAGGATAATGCCAGAGGCTGAGGTGAGCTTGCTGGTCTAGGGCTGCCCTCCTTGCTTTGCTCAGGGATCAGTGTGTGCTGCCTGCCCCAGGACATGGTGACCGAACACTGGCTTTTTTGGGAAGCTTGTACCCCCAGGTCTAGAGATGGAGCGGAGCCAGGTGCTTGACTCCTGGCAGCATCCAGGCCCTGTCTGTGGGGAATCTGAGAGTGCAGTGCTGTAATTTGGGCTCAGTGCTCGGCTCTGCAAGCGGAAGGAGTAAGGTATTTCATAGGGTGCTACTCCCTGGTCCCAGCTGAGCCCTGCTGGGGGAGTGGACCCAGCAATTGCAGTGCAGCTGCCAGACTCTGACTTGCTTCATCTCCTCCTCCCCATTCTTGTTCTGGCTGTAGCACCTGCCCTTTGGACGCAGCAGCCCTCTGGGGTGTGATGGGTGGGGTGGCAGCGGTCCCAGTCTCTGCTCCCTTTCTGTCCATCCCTGAGGTGATGAACTGATCCTCACTCTGCTGCACCTTTGAGGGCTTGCAAGTGACTGATGTGGCCCTGCAGCACCATTATTTAAGATTTGTACCCCAGTTATCTCTACCCCATTGCTATCTCTCCCACCCTTTCCAGCCCATGGAAGGAATGAGCCAGTTCCCATACTCTGCTGTAGAAATGGGCCAGATTTTGGCACTATAAGGGATTAAAGCCTCAGTTGTGGTCACTATTCAGCATTGCACGGATGTCTCCTGGGACTTTTAAAGAAATTCAGAGTATTCCAGAGACACCTTATTGCAGCCCTTCGATACTATAAGGGGGCTTGTAAGAAAGATGGAGAAACTTCTTAGTAGACCCTGTAGGACAGGGGAATTGGTTTTAAACTAAGAGGCTTGATTCAAATTAGATATACAGTGAGGGTGATAAAACACTGGCACAGGTTGCCCAGAGAGGTGGTGGATGCCCCATCCCGGGACATTCTCAAGGTCAGGCTGGATGAGGCTCTGAGCAGCCTGATCATGTTGAAGTGTCCTTGCCCATGGCAAGGGGTTGGACTACGTCACCTTTCAAGGTCCCTTCCAGCCCAAACCATTCTTTGATTTGCTGGTTCTGTATTCTGCCTCCTTCTACTTGGTTCCTGCAATGAGGAGCCCAAGTCAGCAAAAATGAGCCTCTTTCTCAGCTGCCTTGATGTGCCTTCTGGCAGAGTGTGTCCAAACACGTGCCTGGGAGACGTGGTGCCATCTTCCCTATGCTAGACCCGACTCCACATGCAACCAGCAGTGAACTAAATGTACATCCGTGCATTGTGAGTGTATCTGCAACCTGGCTGGCGGCACTTAAATGACAATTAGATTTGCTTGTTGACCATTTGGCACTCAGCAGTCTCATCATTAGTAACTGTAAACCAGTACAGACAATGAAGGAAATCCCTAATTTTTATAATACTGCCCTGCTTTATGACTGTCTGCACAATCATAACCTCCTGCTTGTACAAAAAAGCAAACACTTCAGTATTTTGACAGATGTTATATATAAAAAGGAGTTCAGCTTGTGTATTAATTTGCTGTTCCTTGTGTTGTCTTTGGGGGTTTTTTCATTGAACACATCCATGGTTGGTGTTATCTGCTTTGGATTAAATTGCTGCTACGTTTGCTTTCCCTTTTTCCATATGGTGCTGGAGGTGGAGGAGCTGGTCCCCCAGCGTGGAGCAGAGCCCCAGTGTTGCCTCCAGAGCAGCAAGGCTCCTCCAGGAGTGGCAGCAGTTCACATACGGATGGGCAAGGGTCTGTTGTTCTTTCAGGTCTCCCACTGGTTTGGGGGGAAGTTATGTAGCCACAGCAGCTGCTTGCCAGCTACCAGGGTTTGAGAAGCCAGTGTGATTGATACCAAGCCAAAGGAAAACATGCCAATTGCTTTGCAAGGGTACATGGGGTTGCTTTAAGGGAATGTGTTTTGGGTCAGTATCTCCAGGGGTAGGAGAAAAAAATCCCTGTTCTTGTGAAAATGGAAGAATTTCCAGTATGAGTTACCTGGGGACTGTGCCTGGAAAGTGCCCAGTGTTGTCACTACTGCAGTGCAAACAAGTAGGTGCATTGTTTGGCTGGGAGCTTCCCTGGGTTCATGTTATCCTGGGAGAAGGGAGGCTGCCCTTGCTTGCTGTTCTCACATCCTTCATCATTTTTCTGTTTGCTTGCTCCAGCACAGAGTTTGCCCAAGGCTCAGTCCCAGCAGGAGGTGCTCAGAGCATCCCAACATCAGCTCCCTCCTGGCTCCCGAGGAACCAGGCAGGGGAACACAGGGACATGCTCCCACATTTAGGTAGTATAACCTGCAGTTCATTTGCTTGCTTGCTGAAGCTTTTCACTTTCTTGATCACTGTTCACTTTAGATGGGTTTAAAACCCCCTTTGAGAGCTGTAGCTTGGATAGACTCATTGATTTGAAGCATGAAGTCTCCCTTGCTCCTGTGTAGTAGCTGGGACTGCAGCTGCTCCCCAGAGATGGGGTTCATCATTTGCACTTGCGTGTGCAAAGAACGGGAGCAGGAACATGAACTGGTCACCCAGGGCTCTTCTGTGGCTGGGGGTAAGAACCAGGCACATCTGGAGGAGTTTGGCTGAGTTTCCAGCTGTTTCTCTCCATTGAGTCTGGAGCCTCTGCTAATTCCAGGTCCTCATTTAATGAAGCCAAATGCAAACAGAACTGCGGATCTCTAATTAATATTGGAGTGGGTTCTCTCTTACACATTTGTCGTTTCTTCCCTTACCACTCCCTTTTGAAATAATTTATTTTCTCTGCTTAAAACATTCCTATATTGTTATTGCTCTCACAGTGCTGCACACTGCACTCACTAAATCAAATTTATAATGCTGGAATTAATTTAGAAGGTTTCTTCCATTTTCTCTCCATATACATTTGAAAAAGAGAAGTTCTTTAAATTAACCTGATGTAACCGGATTTGTTTTCACTTTATTAGCTTTGGAGGGGGTTCTCTTGAGGACCTCACTGTCATTATATTATCTGAGGAGCAGATCTGCTTCAGTCTGATGGAAATTTTTAACAAGAGCAATGTTTTCCCATTTCAGAGTGAGTAAATACTTTACTGAAATCCAGGGGGCTGATGCTCTGCTGCATTACCAGTAAATATGAAGTGAAAAACAGGTGGCAGTGGAGAATACCAAGTGCTAGTGTGCCTGCTGATCTGCAGAGCTGATCTGCAGAAGGGCTCACACTCAGGTGTATTTTTATGGGTGATTTTATCTGTCAGGAGATTTTAGCTCTCAGCCAGCTTTGAAGCAATCTTGTTTTCCGTATTTATTGTTAGCTGGATGTCTGACCTTCCCTCTGTACTACTTACCAGAGGTGTGAGAGCTCAGTGACTTCATCATTGGGATGTTTGATGCCTGGGAGTAGCTGCTCCCTGTCCCCTGAAGCCTCTGTTTGCAGCCCTTGTGCCCACAGCAAGCTCAGAAGGGCTGGGGCCAGGCAGGGGCTCTTTTCAAGGTGGCAGGAGCAGGTTGATAAATGCCACAGCAGGATTGTCAAACTCTCCATGCAGCAGGTGAGACGGACACGTGGTGGAGTGTCCTCTCCTTTGGAGGCAGGCCCTGTTCCTTATTTGTGTTGTGTAAGCCAAATAATACAACGAGCCCTGTCACAAAACTAATTTTCAACTACTTGATTATCTAGAACCGTTTTGGTGCAGATAAATATTTCTGACCCTAGTCGGCACATTATTGCTTTGACCTCTCACCCCTGGCAAACCCCTGTCTGCATCCTCCCGGGCTGGATAGCTTGAAAACTATTATCAGTGACAAGTAAAAGACTGCAGAGAAATAAACAACGGGGACCTCTGAGCTTGCCCTTGTAAACTCCGGTCAGGCATCACCCGAAAAGCGCCCAGAACACAGACAGATCAATGCTCTGCACAGTCCTCCGCAGACACACTCACTCGCAGAGGGCTTTCACAAGCTATAATGCATATTTTGATAATGTCTTAGCACTGCATTTTTTTAATGTACTTCCTTTGTTTGTTAAGGTGCCTTTCAAGCCGAGTCAGTGCTGGCTTTCCATAAAGATTCTCTGGTGCTTCCATCATATACATTGAAAGTGGTGTGCACAGAAGCAATTCTGTCAATATATATTTTTATGTATTATTCAGCTCCTGTTGTTTGTGTTTGCCAAGGAAGTTTGCATGCAATCTGCTAGGTTAGTTTCTTAAAAGCTTGGATGCTGAGTTTCGGTTTTCATCTAACTCTTCGCCTTTATAGGAATGAGCTGTCAGGAGCAGTATATTTTTATGTTTAGTGCTGTGCAAGTCCTGGATGTCCAAATTGAAATGTGACAGGCAGGAAAAGCAAGAATGTGCATTTTTTTTAGTTTAAAAGGAATTAATAAGTTCTTGAGGTAGTTTTTGTTTAGCAGTGTTGGTGTCAAAGTAAAGTACTCTGTGGTTCTGCACTCTGGTAGCTGAAATTTGAATAAGGTCCTGGTTTTTATCAGCCATCACTAGGGAATCAAGATGAGCCGTGAGGGGATCTTATGTTTCACTGAATTAGCACCATGAAGGCAAGAGCACTGGGGTGAGAGGATTATGGTTTGAATGAACACCCAGAACTAATCTGCTTCCATGATTCGCTGGGTACAGTTGGGAAGAAAGCTAATCCAGAGGGAAGCATTTTACTTTTCCCCATGTGTACTGGAGATCACATTGTCCTGAATGACCCCACTTTCCACTTACACTCCTGTGTTACAAAGTGCTAAAAAAAATGAGTCTGTGGTGCTGCTGTGCTACCTTTGGGGTGTTCCTAATCCCATTGTCATGAAGGTCCTGGTGAAGTGTCACACTCGCTTTGCCTGTTTCTTGCTGCTGCTTAATGAAATCCCAAGAGAAGAGTAAAGTTAAATTTGAGTTTATAGCATTCATCTCTAAAAGGCATTTTTACTTTCGTGGTGTTGCACTGCTTTTCTGGTTACTGGGGTTAAAATCCTAGCGATGCCTTTGCTGATACCTGATTTTCACCACTTGTGAAATACCAAGGATGGATGTAATGGCTTTTTGGTGGAGGGGGATGTGTAACGGGCAGGTACAACAGGAAAACTTGGGTTCAGTTTCTCTTCTGGCAGGCGACTTGGTCTTGTGCAGTCATGTGAAGAACAACTGAATCTGGGCTGAATCCTCACTCCTGAGGTTCCTTGTGGCAAAGCACCCTGAGGATCTCTAGACAAGGTGTACTAAAGACAGCACATGGTGTAGGGAGGGGAATTCAGACCCAGAAATCTGATCCCTTGCTTTCTTTGCACTGCTCCGTAAAACAAAGAGCCCTTCCCTGCTTCACTCATAGGTGCTGATGAAAGATGCTTTTAAGATTTAGGTTTTAAAGAGTCTGGTAAGAGGGAAAATACCGAGAATTGGAAATCTGCACTGAGGGCTTAGTGCTGACTGACTGATAGACCCTCAAGCCCGGGCTGAGTTTTGCTCTTCCTTTTAGACAGTCTCTGCTCTAGCTCATGTGTTCATAGAGATGATTGTGCACATGTGCTTGGCCAGAGTCCAGAGACACGAGATAGAACCTGATGCAGGGGTTACTTCAGAGGTGGCATTTCCTTCCCTTTGTTTCAGAATTCTTTGAAATCCTGGTTTGAGGCATCAGTCTCGAGCCAGGCTGAGCAAACCTACATTTTCTTTCTGTGTTTCCCTTTCTCTCCATTTGACTCTTTTACTGGCTTTGCTTAAAGTCCTGGTGTGCTTTCCAGGAGCTGCCATTAGTCATGTTCCCCAGAGTCCCCGTTTCCCTCCTGGCTGTGATGCATGCCATCGCCATAAGTTTTCAGTTTATTTAAAACCCTGCTGCAGCAGGTTTCCCCCCTGCATCCCTTTCAGAACTAAAAGCACTAGGCTATTCATTATTTTCAATAAATAAGCAGTCATTTTGTTAATCCATCTTAAAAAGTATGATCACCCACAGGTGGAGTGCTTTTTTATTACTGTTATTTGATTCCTTCTCATAGATCATTTTGCAGAGCTCCATCTCTCAGTCACATTTCCTGGCTGCCGTGGGGGATGCAGGCGGTTGCTGGTGTGGGCAGCAGTGCTCCCCAGGGATTTGGGGTGCTCAGGGACAGGGCTCAGTGGCATTGACTTCAAGGTGGGCAAGTTTCTCTCCACCTTTCTCTGCCTCCCGTGGTGGCAGAATCCTGCTTCTTGCCTTGCCCATTGGGTCGCTCTGTCAGTGGTCAGATCCCTGAGCCAGGTTTCTTAAGAACACATTGCAGCAGCAGTTGCACAAGGCAGGGATGAAACAATATCCTGGAGGTGCTGCCTAAATACTTGCCTAGACTATCTTAGGACAGGTATTGCTGTCCTGGTGTTGGACTTGAGTTAGGAGGGCTTGATTCTGTGCCATTGGTCCTAATGTCATGAATACAAATTTAGCATTTACTCTGGAGTAAATTAGTAATATTTCTGCTTCTGCCTTTAGAATTACATCACGTGTAAGTGAGATAAAGATTGAGGCTCTTGCCGTGGTGGAATTCTAAATGGGAAAGCAGAGGATGAATTTTTAGAAATGCTTGTTCCTAGCAGAAGTTTGCACTTGGTGAATTATGCTCTTAATTTCAGAGAAAAGCAAAATAAAATCGCTGACATGAAAATCCTGTCTGTACCTTAAAAAAGCACATACATGGATGTGTACACACTAACTATTGTTTAAAAAATAATAAACCTACAAAAAGCAGTTATTTAAGCTGCAGGTAACAGTTATTTGGCAGCGTCTGGGTTTTGTTTGGCTCACATTGTAAAAAGCCCCCAGCTGTGATGCCTTCCGCCCCGTGCTTCCAGTGGGGCCTCCTCCAGTCTGCTGGGAAAGGTTTGGTTCCAGGCAGCAATGGGAGAGACACCAGAGTGCAGGGGAGGGAGTGAAACGTGTTTAAAGGTCCTGGTTGGAAGGCTTTGAGAGGTGAACGTGGAGGTTGAAGATGGTATTTGAATGGAACAAAGAGTGAGGCAGGGCCAGGTGGGGCAGCACAAGGATGGGAGGGCAAATCCGATCCCAGCTGGCATCGTGGGGGGAGCCGTGCCCGGGGGTGAGACAGAGCTCCAGGGATGGTCTGGGGAACTGGGGGCTGATTCACACTGGCACTGTTGTGGTTTGCATCCTGTGGAGGCAAAAGGGGTAGAAAAGGCATTTATGTGTTTGTTTTAAATTAGTTTGCCGTTTTTGAGTTTGGGAGCCCTGAGCTGGTTCTGTGGAGATGGCATTACTGAGTGCATGTGTGCTGAGCATATGCGAGAGGGGAATTGAATTGCTTGGAGAGGAGTTTGTCAGCTCTAGGTACAGCAAAGAGATGAGAAAAGACAGACGTTTTGGGACTGTTTCTGCTAATTTTATGTGAAAGAGTAAAATGCATTGAATTATGCTGGGAGGGGGGATGTGATATGTGAGGCACTGAGGTGATGCCTCTTCTCATGGTAAAGAGCAGCTTATAAAAGCAAGGGCAGAAATGGGAACAGATGGTGCAATTTTTGTTGGGGGAAGGTAGTTATTGGTTCTTTAAGTTTGTTTTTAAGAGGTGAGTAAAGAAGGCAAGACCACTAGTGGAGAAGAAACTGAGAAACAACCTTGCCAACAAAGCATTGCAGACATTGCAGCATTTCCACTGTTTTCTCAGACAACAAACCCAGAAGGTCAGATTGCAGGATGAATGTCTGTTCTCTTCCCTAACCCTTGCACCATCCTGCCTTTCCTGAGAGCTCCTCTCTGTGCAGAGGGGGAGCCTCTCCTGGCTAACCCTGCTGCCTGTGCCCGCTCCGAGGCAGTGGTGCTGGAGGTGACACAGGCTGTTGTCACTCCCAGGCACTGCCGGTGCTCACCTGCAGTTGTTTTGTTTTCCCATTGAAGCCCTCAATCCATGATGGTGAGTGTTGCCCTGGTTTTTGCTAAAGCCTTCTGTTTTAACCTTGGAGTCAGAATTCTTTCTCACACAGTTTCATGTAAATAATAGCCAATGTTTACGTAACGGTATTTTCTGTTTTTCATTCCTTTTGTGGTAAGAGAACTTTGATGAGCATCTTTCTTCTCCAGTGGGATTGAGAAGAAAGTGACATGTTCCCCAATCCCTTGTGGTGTTGAGGATTGTATAAAATGTGACATATGTAAATAAAGTGGCCTTTTCCCTCCTTTCTGCTGAACCTGGCAGGTGTGAGAGCATCTTTATTGTGTTTTCCCGGACACAGGTGAGTGCTTCCCATCAGCTGTTCAGGGACCCTTCAAGAGAGGGAGGCAGCCTCAACCAGCCTGAGGAGATGAAGGACACGTGTCAGCTTGAGCAGGGAGGATTTGCTGGGGAGCATCATGGTTTTCACATTTATTTTGCCAGGCTAGTAACATTATCCTGCATTTGTCACAGCTCTTTCTAGAACTCTGATCTTTTTGTCTGTATTTAAAGATCTTCCTATTCTCTATTTAACAACAGGAGGTTTTAGGTTTAAATGGCACAATAGTGTATGTAATTTATATATACAAAAAAGATAAATTGCTGCTTCTCGAGACACAAAAAGCAAGCATTGCTTTGTTGGCTGAATTAACTTTTGTGCTATGTCAGGCGTGGAAGGTATTGTTAGAGATATGATTTTAGTATATAGCAGTACTAAATATTTTATCTTGCTGGCAAGTGGTGTTGTTGCAGAAGGTTTAAACTTCAAAGTGAGTTTTGCTAAAATGCCTTTAAAATAAAAGTGAAAAAAGGTGGAGAGGGAGATGTAAGAGTGACTTGATTTGTGCTGGAATGATTTCACAGAAGGATTGTTATCCACTGAGACACAAGGCTTCTATTTGACCTCCTGCTGACTTCCCTAAACAGTGTTTGTAGGATGTTTAAACACTTAAAAAAAAAAAAAAAGCAAGGCTGCTCTGCTGGGTTCACATCTCTTTTTTTCTAAGTGACACACAGAGAAGTTATTTAGCACTTACAAAGAGCTTGTTGGCGAGCTCTCAGTTCGAGGGACGCAGAGGAGACCCAGGCGCTCTGTTTTAATTTCATTTTGGTGCTGGGTCTCCCTTTCTGCTCAGACTCTGCACAGAATCAGCCCATCAGTCTGGTGTCACCACCAGGAACATCAGCCCCATGGTGCCGGGCAGGAGGTGCTGCTGTGTGACAGCTTCAGCTGCCAGGGCTCTGTGGTACCTGCTGGGCCATCACCTCAGCAGGAGCCCCGGCTCCCCTGCCTGCTGCACCAGGAGCTGCTGCGCCATCGGCTCCAGCAGCCTGCGCGTGATTCCTGAGCTATTTTGGGACCTTTCTGGCAGGAAAGTGCAATATCATCGTTGAAGAGACTGCTGCGGGATAAACTGTGACTAAGATCTGAGCTGGCAAACTGTGCCGAGAGCTCCCAGGCGCGGGGATCTGCGCTGGGGTGTCGGCACTGGGAGGCTCAGCCCCTCCTGTCACCCTGCAGGAGGAGTTGACCAGGCTGACAAATTCATAGCTCTGAGCCCTGGCCAAGGGGCAGCTCCGTGCTGCCCTCCCCCAGGTACCGCAGTACCCTGGGCTCTCAGGGAGCTGCATTTCACACACCAGTTTCCAAATTTTCCTCAGTAACAGTGAGCAAGTTCATTGTAAGGCAGTTATTCATGTGCCTGAAGCTGTTCCCATTTGTTTCACCTCCTCCTTGTCTTTTCCTTGCGCTCCCCACACTCCATCTTCCTCTTGTGCTGCCTTGCTGAGCTGGCATTTTTAATGAGTGGCCGGAAATTTAACGTGGACTGAGAGTCCATCTTCTACTGTGGAGGTGTCCAGGTCTTGCTGTCTTCAGGTCATCCATGACTAAATGCTGCAGGACAGGGCAGGTCAGGTGTGGGATGAGTGTGGAGCACAGGCTGTGTGCCCACATTTCCTTTCTGTAGCACTCAGAGCACCTTTCCTGTGGGAAGTACCAGGAGACATCAGTGAGGAGCAGTGTGACTCAGAAATTGTAGCTCAAGGTGAGCCCAAGGGTGGCCCATAAACCAATTACTGGGTTAAGCAGATAATGCCAGTGGTTGGTGCACAGATTTATTGTCACTATCTCAGTTCTGGAGCACTGGGAGAAAGGAAGCTTTCCCCTTCATCACCTTGAGGGTACATCGAGGGTCCTGGTGGTCAGTGGGTGGTCGGTGGTGCTCTCCTCTTCTGCCCTCCTGTCCTTCATGCCCTTTTCAAGACATGCACACACGATTCCCTTCCTCCTGCTTGTCCTGATGTGACTGAATTTGGCACACTGGTCCCCTGGGAACAGAGCTAGTTTTTAAGCTCTAACAGGCTCCCTGTTGTCACCATTTGGGACATCTCAGCAGCAGAAATGAGAAGTGACCTTAGGCAGGGAAGAAGGAAACTGTGCACAGTTTAACCCAGGGCAGCTGTGCCTCCTGCTGTGTCACTGTGGATTTAAGATCTGGTGCAGACCCCAGTGGTATTAATGGAAGGACCCTCATTGCCCAGGGGCAACTGGGGCCCTCTGAAGGGAGATGCTGGTGGTGTGTTGGGAACTAGAATCTCCACAGAGGCCACCTCCCATAATTGTCATACACCACGTATGATCCCAGAGTGACACGAGTTGTGTCGTCTGGATTTTAAGCCCATTTTTCATTTTTGGCTTAACCCAGGGAGAGATCAGGGTGGTTAGAGCTAACCACAGGGTGGTTAGAGCTGCAGGCAGAGGAGTTCAGCTCTGCAGGGCCTTTGCCCATGGCTTTTACATGGCAAGGTTGAGGGGTTGCATCCAGCAGTGATGGTGTGGAGCATTACTGGAAGTAACCTGACTGCGTAACTCAAACGTAAGTGCTAAAAGGTAAAAATTTTTGGCATAGATTAAATATTCAACTAAGAGGCTGAGCTCTGCTTGCTTTGGCAAACAAGTACATCCCCAAATGGATCAAACAAGTTGTAATGCAGAACAAATTGGAATAGTAGAGGATTTGTCTCAGATGCTTAAAATCATATTTTATCCCCTGCCTTTATATTACCATCTATTCAAGCAAAAAACATCTTTTGAAATACTGGTGGAAAAAAAAGCTGAGTGCATGTTGTTCATTCCTTCATGCTGTGGCACAGTGTTATATTTCTGTCTTGTGCTCTTTTCCAACCTTGGAACAACCAAAAAGATAGTTGGCTAATGTGCTGTACTCAATTGCTGTCTCTTTTTCCCCCAAAGGTTTGCAAAAATTGTTTTAAATTAAGCAGGGTACAAAGTTCTTCTAATTTCTAGCACGGAGAATTCATTTTCAATTCCTCTATCAAAGCAAAATGACAAATACAAAATGCAAGTGAAACCAGATGGACTAACTATATTAGGAGCGCTGCATGCATATTTTGTGTCACTTATTAGCATTCATTAAGTCAAACACAGGGAGAAATAAGCTTTGCCTACATATATTAAACCAATAAGGCTGGCAAGGATCCAAGCCTGCTCTCGTGGATTAATTGTTTTATAACTGCTTTAATTAAAATTGTTCAGTATATGATTAACCTAAAAGTTTTAATTTCCACAAAATTGTTGAACAAATGAGACATTAATATTTTACATTAACCGTGGAGAGTGTGCTGTGGTTCTCTGAGTAGTTCACTGTAAAATTGAGGCGAGTGGCCTTGTGGGGAGGTGGTCCCAGGTGCCCCCGTTTGGGTGAGAGGCTCATAATTGGGCAGCATGGTTCCACACCTCCCTCCATTGTGAGGACAGGGCAGCACAGAACACTCTTGGTCCTCTGCTTCCACCGAGGGCCAGCGCTGTGGGCTGTGGCACAGGGAGGGTGGCGGTGCAGTGGAGAGGCAGGAGGGATGGCTCTGTGCCTCTCCTGCCCCGGCTGTGCCACAGAAGCACATGGGCTTTACAAGCCCAGCTCTGCTACGCTCTGAGCTGCCCCCGTATCAGGGATGGGCACAGTGAAGAGGCAATGGATGCAGTGGAGAGGTGATGGGCACAGTGAAGAGGCAATGGATGCAGTGGAGAGGCGATGGACAGAGTGAGGAGATGACAGACACAGTGACAGAGTGAAGGAGTGGTGGCTGCACAGCAGCTGCAGCCAGGAGGTACCAAAGGCGTGGGCACCTTTACTGTGCTGGTCACCCTGTTATCAGGGTCTCCTGCAGCCTCTCTTCCCTCTTTTCTAATCGGGGATGATGCCTGCTTGCTGTAGACTGATAATTGTGAGCTTTTGCTGCTACCTAATCACCCAGTTTTTCTTACAGGCTGACTGGGATTTTTTTGCAAAATGGGCATCAAACCTTTTTTGCAAAATGAAGGTTTGGGGCCAGCTGCTGTGGGCATCTCCTAAAGCTAAGCCATGCTCACCTCCTCAGTGTTCACCCCACAATGACTCTTCTGGAAAGCTAGAAGCTGTTAAATCTCCAAAGTGCCAGACTCCTGTAGGGATGGAGCACTTGGAGCTGCTTGGTCTAGGCAGAAGAAAAGCTGATTACCTGTGCTGGTGCCTGATGGGGGTCAGGTCACCTCCAGCAAGGAAACCTGCCATGGGATTTTTGGAAATGCAAGATGTCATGAACTGTGGTTTTCCTTGTCCTATCAGGAAATCTGACCTTTCCGTGTTTATATTTTGCCATGCCTTTCTGGGGTGTTACATTAGCAGAGAGGTGGGGCAAGGGGTGCAAGGAGCTGTGTCTTGGAGGGTTGGGATGTGCTGGGGAGATCTGCAGCTCGCTCTGCTGAGGCCTGGCCTCCTCCTCCTGCTGTCTGATGAAGCACTATGACTTCAGGGTGTGGATGTGATCACGTCCTGATAGTTTACCTGTTTTACTGGAAGTATTTTGACATGTGATTGCAGGCAGACGTGTGTGCTGGCTGAAATGACTGCAGAGCTGGGCTGCACCTTGGTGTCCTCCTTTCAAAAACCAGCCAAGTCGTGATCTAAACTCACGGCCCTGTTTGAGTCATCACAAAAGTGCCACTTACGTGGGACTGCGAGTTCATATCTAAATTTAACTCCTTAGGGACCTATTTTTGAGGTGGCTGGTGTTGCCAGTGTGGAAAATGTGGTGTCAGGCCTCCAGCCTGTGAGATTTCTGTGGGGAAAGAGGCTCCTTGCCTGATGTGGGTCCTTGGGTTCTTGGTGGTACCTCATGTATTTTGCTGATGCTCCTTTATGAAGTGGCATTGGAAAAAATAGTCTTCATGGTCATGGCCTCCATGGTCACACATTATGCCAAAAACTAGACTTAAGTGAAGTGCTGGCTGTGCAAGGTCCAAAACCTCAGCTGAGTTTCCTGGAAGTGTTGTGCACCACCATGAAATCTGCTGCTGGGTCCTCTCGGGAGTACTTCTGTTCAAATGCACTTACCTCCAGTTCAGCATTGTTACTTGGACTTTGAATGTGCCATAAAGTATTTTGCTTTCTGGTTCTCATTGCACGTCTTTGTGCTTTCCAAAGTGGAGCATGAGGAGGGTCTGCCATTGCTTCAGAACTTGGGAATTTCTCCTGGTGGGAGGGTGGCTGCAAAGGGCTGCCTCTGTTTGCCTTCAGCACCTACTCCTGGCATTGCTATTAAAACTTCATTTAGCTTAGAGTTACCAAGATTTGTGGTACTTGGAGCAGCTGATCACGGTTTGCTAGGTTTCAGAGAGGGCAAGGAAATCCTCCTGGTGTTGGTAATGAATTTATAAATGCTCCTTATGTCTAGATTAGGTGGAGTCGGGGCAGAGTCATTGGTGTTCATTTGTGTTTCAGTTTTAGGATATTTGGTTAAGCTTGCAACGTTGAGGAAGTGAAAAATGGAGGGATTTTCAAGAAAGTCTGTGAAGGTTATCTAACTCAAATGGAGATGGATTTTGATTGCTGTAGCTTCCTGGAAAAACATAAGGAGGGTGTGTACACAGGCACACACACAAACATGTGCTATGTGCTGCTCTGTGTAAATACAGCAGTTTCTCTTTCTGTCACATCTGATGGGAGATTTTGTGTAGCTGAATCATGTAATACAGAATTATAAGGGTAATGAGCAGAGTTTCCCATGGCAGTGCCGGAGTTGTCTGTTGTTCCCTGCTGCTGTATGCACCAGGCATTGCTGGAAACTGGGCCACAGCTCCCGCTTGCTAAAGCCTGAGTTTAGTGCCTTTGGGCCCTGGTTCAATCTGGTAAAAGTCCATCTGAGAAGCTAGCTCTGAGGTATTTGCATGTGAAAATGTTGCAGTAATCGACCTTTCAGGGTGCACATGGGGTATTCGAGGACATTTGCCAGCCCCACATGGGTCCAGCTCTGCTTTCCTGTCCTGTCTTTGGGGGAGATGAGGATGCAAATCCTGGTGTCCTAGCTCCTAAATCCTTATGTAAGGCTGCTGTCGAATACTCTTCTCTGGAGTTTCCACCTGTTTTAGGCTGTGGGAAATGCCCAGCAGCAGCCTCAGGCTGGGAGTGCTGTACCAGTGATGCCAGCCTTGGGAATCAGGCAGGGCTTCTGTGCATTTGAAAGATGAAAATCACTTGCTTGTAGCTCCACCTTGTCACAGAAGGAGCCAAAGCAAAAATGTCTAGGTGCAATAAGTGCTGATTTCGGTCAGGGTGAGCTCTGAATGCACCAGTATTTCTGTGGGGGCTGAAGCCAGGTGTGAAGCCATGGTCGGAGATCCTGGACAAATCACTGGGAAATGCAGCATTAGCCTTGCATGAGGCAGGTGGCCGTAACGCATTGTCAAGGAACAACTCGTGTGTTGGGTCCTGTGCTGTGGTAGCTGTGAGTGCAAACAAGTGCTGCTCCACTGTCCAGAGAGGAGGATCAAAGTGCTAATTCCTGCTGCCAGAGCCAATTTCTCTGGGGACATCCACTGGCATTCCTTCGGTTGCTAATTTGGATGCTAGTTAGGCTTGAAGGGATTTACTCTGCTCTCAAGGCTAAAAGGCATTGAGAAATTTCCTTTGCAAAGCGTTGCCCAGCTTGCAGAGCTGCCCCGAGGGGACTCCTGTGTCTGTGGGTGGGTGACTGCAGTGGGTTTGTGCCTTCCCTCTGAACTGGGGGGTTTGTGTTTTCCTGCTCCTCTGATGACAAGAGTGAGGCAGGGCTGCAGAAAGCTGCATTTGTGATGCCTGGAGATGCACTTTGCAGTGGTCAGAGTGGCCATCCCTGCCTCAGGAGACCAGTGGGATGCTGCCAGGCTCCCTCCCTCCACCACTGCCACCTTCCGTGCAGGATCTGTCCAACAGCTCCCAGCACACTCGAGGATTTGTGGAATCCTCGAGATGATGAAAAGCAAATAACAGGAGTATCAGAGCATTGTGTTCTATACAGCAAGAGATGTTTAAGTGCCTCTGTGGAGACTCTCAAGCTGCTTTTCATGTACAAGGGAAAGGCCTCTGCTGCTTTCCTGTTATGCCCTTTCCCTTCTGTTGCTGTAAGGAGAGGTAACTGCAGTCTATGATGAGGAAGATGCAAACCCAGTGCATTGTTGTGTTTTTTGGTTTTAAAAGCATCTTTTCAGATTCGAAACCAACACTTCTCATTAATGTACAACTTAACCTCTGCTGCTCCCATCTGAGATGACAGTGTCTGTGCTGAGAGAGCTGAAGTGGGCTCTCCAGGCTGTACTCCATGGTACCAAGGGGGGGTTTAGCACAGCACACGCTGCCTGGCTGCAGGTGGCTGTGGTTGTGCAGGGACTGAAACCAGCTGCTCTGGAGAGCTGCATTTGGTAGGAAATGCTTGTTGGTGTTCCATGAAACTTTCCTGAGGCATGTGTTGCCCTGGGTTTTTGCTAAAGCCTTCTGTTTTTAACCTTGGAGTCAGATTCTTTCTTAGTTTCATGTAAATAATAGCCAATGTTTACTTAATGGTATTTTCTGTTTTTCATTCCTTTTGTGATAAGAGAACTTTGATGAGCATCTTTTTTCTCCAGTGGGATTGAGAAGGAAGTGACATGTCCGCCAATCCCTTGTGGAGTTGAGGATTGTATAAAACGTGACATATGTAAATAAAGTGGCCTTTTCCCTCCTTTCTGCTGACCCTGGCAGGTATGAGAGCATCTTTATTGTGTTTTCCCAGACACAGGCATGTCCCATGGCACATCCCTGTGTGTGAGGGCACTGGAAGGTGGAGCACGGGCAGGGCCCTGGGCCAGTTCTCTATAAATGCTGAGGTGCTTGTGCCTCTGTGACTGATCTGCCCCGGCAGCAGAGCCCAGCAGAGCAGGGTCACAGCGAGGAGGAGGTGACCTGGTGAGCTGCACAGGTCATGCCACCCTCAGGTGTCCTTTGGGAAATACACTCAAGCAGATCCCTCCTGCTGGTTCACCAGAGCTCTCTGTAGGAACTGGTGGGGGAAGAAGGAACATTATTGTTCTTTGTAGGACTCATTTTGGGACCTATTTAATGACTGCTCTGATGAATCATTTAAGAAAGGAAAGCTTCAAGAGATAAAGACTGTCCAACACTCTTCCTCCTGAGCATGTGTCTAACTTTGCAGGTTTACACAGTTTCTGCTCCCCTCCTGGCTTTACTGGGAAGTCCCGGTGGAATGATGAACATGCCAGTTTATTGAGAATTCTCCTTCCTGATAGCCATGGTTTGTACTTTATTTTTAATGCACAGCCAGCTAATTCATTGGTAGCCTTCGCTTCAAGATTGTTGACATTATCCTCTGACAATATATAATGTATGGTTAATCCTATTTCCTGCAATCAATATGGTAATAGTAATTAAGTATCTGAATTATGAAATACTTATGTTGTTTATTTTCAAAATCACACAAACTTCCTGCAATTAGGTACATAAAGCTAAATTATTTAATATCAGGAACTGAATTCAAGTCATCTGCACACTAAAAAGCCTTGTTTCTATCAGGATAGGGTTTATAACTGATGTATTTTATGTGAGTTTTCATGAATTGTTACATTTCCCAGTGATTTTTCAGGTAGTCTTTTAACATCAAAAATTTAGAAATATGATGGGCCAGCTCTTCCAGTTGTGGAATTAGAATTCAGACCAGCCCACACAGGCCAGGTCTTTGGCCTGTGGGCACTTCTTCTCTGGTAAATGAGAGGTTTTCTATCTCTGTGTCCTGAAGGCTTTATCTTCTCTTGTGGGCTGGGAGCTGATGTCTGCCCCTGCAGCCTCCTGCTCCTCCTGCCCAAAGGCTGCTGGAGCCATGAACGCCCTGGTGGGCTGAGCAGAGGGATGGGGCTGAAATCCAGGATGTGAAACCAGAGCTCCCTCAAGCCTCGTTGGACCAGGTGAGTCTGTCTCTTGAGCTGCTGCTCTGCAGGCACTGGTGGCGGGTCCTGAGCACCCCACTGCCCCGGGGAGCTGCCGGATCCTCTTCCCCCTCTATCCCTGCTCAGGGAATGCACAGAAGATGATCTAGTTGTTTCAGTATTATCCATCCTGTGAACAATGCATCTGCTGACCTCCCTTTGCCAGCAGATTATCAGGAGTAGCTGGGGACTCCTCTCTGACTTTTACCCAAATGGGCTGTACATCCATTCAGAGCCCTCTTCCCAGGGATGCAGAGCATGCTGCATTTTCCACCCTGGTGGTGTTTTTGGTTCTTGAATTCTTGCTTATCTTTATTCAGCCCAAGCTCTGTTATTCAGTTCATTTTGTCCCTGACAGGTTTTCATTTCCTTTATAAATATATAGCATTTTCGTTGGCCTCTTGGCTGTGAAAAGGATTTAATACATTGCTTTCTCCACACTTGCTTTTTTTTTCTTGCTATCAAAGGCTATTCTTTCTTTTCCCAGTCCCTTGAATAATCACTGGAGATGGTAAGGGAGTCTACATGGCTGCACGCTTGCAATACGTGGTAATAAATATTAAGCTCCTTATGAATTGTAGCAACTTGTGTTTTGATTTAAGTTTTAGCAATTGGAGATGGCTTTTGACTTGTAGACAGAATGTTATGTGGTGGATTTCCAAGGATCTGCCTACTGAATACACATCTGCTTGTGCATACAGGCATTTATGCACTGCTCCTCACTTTGCAATGCAAATGTGTGATCTGCAAGTCCAATACAGGTTCTTCTGTGTGCAAGAAGTGTGAGGCAGGATCTGAGCTTGGGCTCTGAATTCCAGTCCCGTTCTTTCCCTTATTTCTGTGACCAGAGGCAAAAGTTGCTTAATGTCCTCCATACTTCAGCATAACCCTCTGCAAAATGGGGGTGGCAATGCCAGTGGCACCATGCAGTGCTGTATGGAGCTGAAGAGAGGGGCTGGAACCCCTCCTGACACTCTGAGGAGTGCCTTATGGAAACGTGGTACCTTTCCTTCCAGCTGAGGTATCCCCCGAGTCAGCGTGGGAGAGAGAGATGCAGGCACTCATCCCGAACCAGCTGATTGCCAAAAGGATGCTGGCTTGGGTTCAGCCCCAGATACAAACCTTGTGATAACAAACAGGGCACTGAAAGCCAGCAGGAGACGTTTCCATCACTTTTGAAAGCTGGAATGGAAATATGGAACACTGAACAAATACATAGTGCCTGGCATGGCGTCAACAGCCTTGGCTTCCCAGGAAACCCCACTGTCCCACCCAAGGGACCTGCCAGAAAGGAATAAAGAGAGAAGCAGCAGGCAAATGTAACTCAGCTTTTCGTTGGCTTTAATATTTTGAGGTAAACTTGATAGAAAAGGAAGGGATTTCTGTTTGCATGTGCCACGATTTATATTTTAAGGTGAACTGCATCTCTGTTGTACTGGAGGATAAATGTGCTCTATATTCAGCTGCTGTTATCTATTGCTTTTCTCTCTCTAGCTCATGCGGAGGAAACTTCAATGTGCCCTAGCTGGGAGCTGTCTTTCTGAGGAATTTGTGGCATGGACCTGTGTGTCCCAGAAGTCCCACAGTCATTATTGTATTTCCATTTTCCTGCAACGTTCAGCATTTTTTTCATGTCACCTTCCTTGGAGTGTTCCTCTTATTATTTTCTCTGTTGTTTTAAACAGTCCATAGCATCTGTTCTTAATTTTATAAAAGTATGAAATTCCATTCCTGGATCTGTTTGAAGCACAGGAATCAAATACACACACACACATACTCTATGGAACAAAACATCTTTTTGCCATTAAAATATATTATGCCTAATATATACTTGGGGGAAAAAAATCAGTATCACATTTATATTATGAACTGGAGAGTAGATAGAGGTGTGTCACCCAGCCCAGTCTCTAGAAAGGTTTGCCTGGATTTAATTGGGAGCTGCATCCCCCCAGCTGGGGAAGTTGTGTTGGGCAGTCATGCTGTGAGCAGGCAGGTGAGTGTGAGGGGTCAAGATGGTCCAAAAGGGCTGTCCAGCCCTGGCACAGCTGCCCAGGGCAGTGGTGGAGTCCCCATCCCTGGAGAGATTTAACAAATATGTAGATGTGGCACTTGTGGGCATGGGTTAGGGGTGGTCTTGGCAGTGCTGGGGGAGCAGTTGGACTCGATGTTCTCAAAGGGCTTTTCCAGCCTAAGTGTTTGTGTGTCTCTGTGGTGGCACAGACAGAGCAGCACTGCCAACCTGCGGGGCTGTGGCTCAGGTTGGCACTGTGTCCCTGTGGGTAGTTAATGCTGTTGGTGTTATGGCATTTCTGTGTGACAATGGGGTGAGGGCTGCGGGAGCTCTCAGTGCCTGCTGGAGTGCCAGGACTCTGTGCAGGGCTCACAGAAGTGGAGCAGAATGGCCTCACAGAGAGCCATCACTGTCTCTGAGCACTTGAGGATGTGGGCGTAGAGGAGGAGAAAAGGTGATGAGTAAGAGGTTAGACAGTGGAGAAGAGAGCTTGGCTTTCATGATGAGGAGGGCCAGTTCAAAATGATTTTTGCAGTCTGCCAGCAAAATCTGGATCCATTGCAGGATCTGAACCTGGACAGCAGGAGAGCAGATGTCTGAGCAGGGTCTGAGCACAGCTGTGACTCAGAGCTGAATGACTTGGGATGATAGATGGTCACTGCTCAAAGGGTAACTGGCTGGTGCCGCCAGGGACCTTCTCTGGGTCAGTCATGTCCAAGGAGGCCTGGGAAATATCAAGCTGCCCTTTCAAAGCCTCTTTAGATGTTTGGCTCTTTCTCTCACTTGATTTGTGCTGAGAGCAGGAACTGGTGCAGCAGGGCTTGATTTCCTTTGAGATGCCAGGTTTGGTACTTGACTCTCGCAGTGACTTTGGCTGGCTTCAGATCAGCCCCTCTCTGAATGTGGGAAGGGTGCATGTGGAAGGAAAATGAGCTGCAGCCATATCACAGTGTGGCCTGCATGAATTGCGTTTCCCTCTCTGCTTCTGTTCAGCCAGGACTGGTGGCATCAAGGCCACCTGTGCAGTGACAGAAAGCCTGTGCATGGTCTGAGAGGCAGATCTGCTGCTTGAGCTGCCTTCACACTTGTGCTGTTTGAAAAGGAGCAGCTCAGTCCACACGGGGTTTACTGGAAATAAACCCTTGAAAATAGGTGTCTGATTAAAACACTGAACTTTGCTTGTGTTCCTGCTGTTGTATTTCAGACCCATCACCCAGATGAGGTTGGGACTCTGGAGCAGAAGGAACACAGTTCTTATAAGCAGATGATTCTCAGTCCCTTCTCTTTGAAGTTTCACCTGAGATTTCCATGTAGCATCCTGTGTCAGGAATGCCTGAGCATCAGCATATGTTTCACCTTTTATATATATGATGAGATTTTTCATCTGGTGATCTCAATTAATTAAGCCTTGTAGTACTACTTTGAATTACATGAAAGCTGGCTGGATACCCTTGCTGCTCTTGCTCCCACATGATGTTAAACTGCTGAAGCAGTAGGTAACTGACTGAAACCAGATTAAAGCTCTATTATTCACATAGATGTTAATCATGACCAGGGATTCTTTGCACACTGCAAAACTCCACATATCTCGCTGGGCTTTGAAGGAAGAGCAAGGCTAAAAATAAAGGATATGAGTGATTACCATGTCCTCCTTCAGGGAGTGGGTTAGCTGTGTTTTTGAAGAACTGGAATGAGCACTGGAGATGTTCATAGAGAACTCATCTTGGTTTTCAGCACTCTGTCCCTGGGCATGGAGTTTGGATGGGGGTGTCTCTTACGTAAATGCAGATCTTGGGTCAGAAACTGATCTTGCTAACTGGGCTAGAAAAAGTGGTAGCTTCAAAAACTGAAGTAATTGGGTATTTATAGCCCAGTCTGCAGTGTGTTGGTGCTCTCGGTTTGCTTCTGTAGTGCCCTTGTGCATCTGATTATCATGAAGCACACGAGTAGTATGACTGGTTTCTTTAGGAATACTGCTTGGGCAGAAGGCATTCTTGCAGCTTGCGTCATCTTTAGGAATGAAACCCTTCCAAACAGATTTGCTACAATAGGATGCACTGGAGAGAACATAAACACAAGAAAATAATGGCAGGAAATACTCTCGCTTAGAAAAAATACTCCGACACGCCATTTATGTCATAGTTTTCCTGTGAGAAATCTGCCTAGTTATAAAACCTTTAGAAGTGCCCCAAACCTGAGGCCAAAAGCCACTTCATTCTGAATTGTTTTCTACCTCCTGTAAGTGTATTGAGCTACAGCTGTTGCAGTGGGTACTTCACAGAAATACTAGTGCAAGTACTGGAGAGAAGAGGCCAACCACCAGAAAAAGTTGGAACTCGTGATCCTTTCTTATCAGTGGCTTCTTCTGCCCTCATTTAGTGCTTATGAGCTAATATAGGACTTCTGTGTTGAAATGCTGGTGGCTGGATTGAGTTTCCTGTTTGACTTGTCCAGCAATGGATAGAAATGCTGGAGTGATTCTGAAGCCCATGTTTGCCTGTTGCTGGGCTGTAGGAAGGGGAGTTTGGCTGTCCTCCACAGCTGCACACATATTTGCTTCTCAAATTGTGTTTCTTGCAGCTCCTCCTGTGCCGTCAGTAACTTGCAAGCAGAATCCTACGAGGCTGGTTGTGCTGCTGTGTGGATTTGGGCCCTTGCAGAGGTGCCATGGGAGCAGTGTGTGGGTGTGTGTCACTGCTCCATCTTCCCTTCAGTCACTGTCACTGCTCCTGCTTTGCTGAGTTCATGCCATTAAGTAAAATGCTGTCTTGGGAGGTTGCTGGGTGTTGTGCTGTATGTGTTCTTGATAAGCTCAGAATTTCCTATTTTGTCTCCTAAGGAAATCCTTTCCTGGCTCTCTGAGCAGCTTATGTGGGCCTTCATTCCCGCGAGAGCTTCTGTCCCAGTGTGTTCAACACTGATGGCCTCAGTGTATCTGAAATGTGAAGGGATCAGTGCCCTCTCAGTGGGGCGAATTTTGGATCTAAGGCTTCCCAGGTTGTGGCTGGGATGCTGGGATGCTGCCCTCTGGGGAGGTGACCATCGCTGCTGCCCACTGCTGTTGTGGCCGGCATAGCCAGAGAGGCAGTGCCAATTTCTCAAGGGTGTTAGATTTAGGTTAAGAACAGCAGTCCAAGGTTTGGCCATGCAGTTTTGAGAACCCACTTTGATTTGGACCTGAGAACTCCATTCAGGACAGATCCTCTAGAGCTCCAGGAGACTGGCTGTAGGCTCTTCTTCACTTGGCTCATTAGCATTACATCTGTCCTCAAGACTCTCTCTTCACAGGACAGATCACTGCTTCATCTGAGGATGCTGGGGAATGGTATATATTAGGATATATGGGGTATTCTGCTCTCAAGAACAATTTCCCTATTTTGGGCTAGTTTTGCTTTGCCAGCCCTGTGCAACACGTGGAGAGGTTGCACTGGAAGAGTTTCAGTAAAAGCCAGTCCTGCAGAAGTCCTGGTTATCTTGGATGTCCTTTGTTGCTGTGTTGTAGGGTTTAAGTTTGTTTAATTAATAGCTGGAAGGAGGAAATCTTCTCTTTCTCAGAGTAGCAAGGACAGATCTTACAATCTCAGTGGTCAAGAATGAAGCAAACTGCCAATAATACTCCATTCCCTTTGAAATGTGATTATGTGGTTCAAGCCTAGCCCTGTGAAGTGTAATAAAAAGCAGCAGGAGACTACAGCAAGGCTGAAATATCATGCTGCTGCCTGCTTTTACCAGTTCATACTGCCTTTTGAAGAGTTGTTGTCTTGGCAAGAGGTTGGCCAGCAGCCTGAGTAAGGCAGAGCCAAAGCAAGGAGAGGTCTGGGGTCCTGGAAATAGTTACACCTTTCAAACAGCTGTCCTTGGAGTACAGGAAATATCTAACCTGAATTGATCACGATGAGAACAGAGAATTGGTGTGGAAAGGTGAAAATATTGTGCATTTACAGTTTATTTTCAAACTCCAGATGTGTGGATATGTTGTCTACTTCAGCGAGCCATTCAGCAAGTGAGCAGCACAGAGGGCTGCAGGGTCAAACTGAGCACTGCAGAGGTGATATCCAGGCACTGTATATAGCCAGGGGGTTTGCCAGGGATCCTGAATCCAAACTAAGGCAAAAGAGGGGTCAGTGTGCTGGCACTTGCATAGTTCAGTGGTCTGGGAGCACGAGGGCTGAGAGGACCAACCTCCTCTGGGTCCAGGTGGCCCCATGAGGTGCTGGAATAGTTGCAGCCAAGTCACTGCTACAGAGAGCCAGGGAAGGTATTTGGCAAGTCCCTGTTCCTTGTTCTGCCATCTCTCTTGTGGCCTCTTTCCTCCAGGGTTGTTTTTGTCTCTCCAGCCTCAGTGCATTGTGTTGCTGAAGTTTCTCTCCTCCCACACTGCTGCCTCGCCCCTCCTCTCCTCATCCCGAGATCCCAGCCTGCCTCTTTGAGACCATCATCACATTTAGCTCCCAATATGTTTCACAGACTTGTTGCAACTCCAGTTTACACAGATGAGGTTTGGCATAGCAGAAGCATACATCATCCCTTTCCTGATGGTAACTGGGGAGAACAGAGGGTGTTTCTCCAGCCCCTTCCCTGCAGCCACTGGAGTTACAGCACTGGAGGGGTGTCCCCTGCGAGCAGCTGAGGGTGAGACTGTGATGGATTGACTCTGCCTTCTGTTAGCACCAGCACTGCCTTTCATGCCCTGTTGCTATTTGTGTTTTTTGATGAATGATTAATTAGAAAAATAATCATTTGTAAATTGTGAGTGAACCAGACGTTTGGCCTTTCCTGTAGGGAAATTGAGGCTCCAAGCTCTGCTGCAGCATGCAGCCTGCTCACAAATGCAGGAGTATTCCCAGGCTAGTGATGAATTTACATGAAGTTCCGTTTCAGCATTTTAATGACTGTTACAGCTGAGTAACTAATGAAAGATATTAACAAACAGAAGAAGTAAATATTTAATTTTTCTATAGCATTTTTCCAGCTTGTGGCAGCTAGTATTTTAAATGTATGTACAGGAGGACTTCTGCCCCAATCTCTCCACCTCTGCCTGGAGTACAAAGCTTGCTGTGTGTGTAGATAGGATGAATACCTCTGTGGAGATATTTTACCCCAGAGAGGTCTGTTCCTCTGCTCTGTCATGACAGCCTGCGGTCAGCATTCGGAGGCTGTGATTTAGCACAGCCCAAAAGGCATTTCCCTGCACCAGGGATTGTTGCAGCTTGTGGTCCCCTGAAGATGAGATGGCCACAACAAGGTCATTCAGTAAACTACAGTGATTAGTGACTCCATCAAGAAAAGCTGCTGAACGCAGCAGGGAACAGTCATTTGAAATGTCTCAACTCTGATAATTTACCGTCTTCCACCCCTTAGTATTTCACCTCCTTCCTTTGCCTGAAAAAGCCTGCTGGGGAAGATTTTCTGCAGGGTCTTGTTATCTCCCAGCAGATTCTCTTGCTTTCTCCATTCTCTTGTTTTCCTATTGTTTTCCTCTGTGGTTCACCAGGATGCGATGATCTGGTTTACTGGGGTTTGGGGTGAAATCTGAGGAATGCTCTCCTGCCTGAAAAATTCTGCCCATGTTATACTCAGATATGCAGGGAGAACTGGGGCAGAAGTTGCCCAGAGGAAAGGTTTGCAAGGAGGATTTGTCTGCTGCATCAGGGGTGTTTATTATTTAGCAAGCATGGGGCTGGCTGTATTCTTTTGGTGAACCAAAGCTGTGCATGGACAATGTCGTGGTGGGGTGGCTGCTCTGACAGTCCCGGTGTGTCCAGGAGCAGTGCCAGGCACAGGGACACAGCGAGTTCCTCCTTCCCTCACTGCCAGGCTCGAGCCTGCTCTGCCATCCAGGCTCGTGGCAGCAGACCCAGCCAGAGGTCCCAGCCCAGCAAACTCCACTCTGCAGTTCTGGAGAGCTGGGGAAGTGCCTGTGGGTACAAGCTATGAACAAATGAGGCAGCTGAGATCTTTGTCTCTTAGGCATTACGTGCTTTGGAGGGGGAAGAATAAATCTTTACTGAAAGCCTGCAGGAACTTCATCAAGCATTTATTTAGGGAAATTTGGCCAGTGTGGTACACCCACTATGTCATTGTGGTTGTCCGTGCAGGGCCCTGCATGATGTCAGTCTCTCTGCGTTGTCTCTGGCTTGGTCCTTGTTTTTGACGGAGCTGGTCCAGGCTCCACACGGCTGGGATCCAGCTGCCTCGGCTCTTCCCCACTCTCATTTAGTCTCCCCAGCCTGCCATCTTTTACAGCCAAGAAAAACTTCTGCTAAGTGAACCACAGCATTCTCCAAGCATCTGGATGGAGATACATGTATGTAGCAAGAGTCTGTGTGTATTTATTTTTTTAAAGAGCTCATCAGAGTAGATCATAAAGCCAGAGTGAAGCAGAGTGAAATGTCTGATTTGAGACAGTGTTTCTTACCCACTGGTTTGTTGCAGATCTCCTTTCTACCTGCATCTAGACTTAATTGCCTCTCCTTTTTCAATCTGTGCACTTCGAAATATGTAAGAGAATGCAAGAACGGGGCCTTCCTTCTGGGGGCAGGAGACAGGATGGGGACTGTCAGGATCTAACCCACCACTTCCGAGGGAGGTGAGGGGAAATGCAGGCTGGATGCTCCAAATGTAGAGTTTCATGTCCATGAATGTGTGTGAATGTGTATGGACACCCCTGCTCTCCAGCGGGTCTGTGTTCTCCCATCTTCTGCTCCTGTGTGTAAAGTGTCTCCCCTCGGCTGGTCTCTGTCCTTGCGGAGCTGGGAGGTGATGATTCCTGTTTGCCACGGGGGGATGTGGGTTCCTGCTCCCTCAGCAAGTGCCAAGTTGAAGCTAAATGCCCTGATCCTGGCTGGCAGCAGGGAAGGGTTTCACAGAGCTGCTCGGTCGGGATCTGCTGTCCTTTGTGTGTGGGGTGGGCTCAGGTCCGTGTGACTGAGCAGCTCCTGTGGTCAGTGGGAGTCCAGGGGGAGAAAGGCCCCTGGTACCAGCCCTGGATGGTGCTGCTGGAGTGAGGGCAGCCTCGCACAAAAACATGAGCTGGTTCTTCACTGCTGCCTTCAGAGTTACTCCTGCTGGGCTGGAGGTCACTGGGAGCTAGGCTGGGTTCTTTGGCAGGACTGTCCTCTGTGATGCTGGACCAGCTCCTTTCAGGACTGGCCTCTGTGCTCAGACAGAGCAGGGCACATGAGTTTAACTGGCCTCTGCCTGGCTGATTTTTCTCCCATTACAAGCACCTAGAAAAGTTGTTTGCCTTCCTAAACAACCCTAGGAAGGCTTTTTCTTCCTTTTTGGAAGCTGAAGGGGTTTAGATCATATAGTGGAGTATTCAGCTGTCAAGTGATTTACAGCAAAGATGCAGTTGAGTTACAAGAGCTGTTAAAATGCCTGTTAAAGTACTAAATGTTTTTAAAAACTCCTGTTATTTGGCTGATAGAAGGTAAAGGTCTGATGGAGCTATTATTTTGCTCTGTATAAATACACATTTGGGCAGGTGTTATTTATGTACACTCTCACTGTTGTGGATTGCAGTGACCCAAAGCCATTGCCACCAGGTGGTTGTACATCAGCCTGCTCAAGCCAGGCAGTGGCCCCATTCCTGGTGGACTGTTGGATCAGAATTCCTCACTCTGGGGGAATTCAGCCTCATCTTGGAGGTACTGGGATGATTTGAGGGTTCATTGAGGCATTGTGTCTGGAGGTGATGGCTTTCAGTGGTGCCCTGAAGTGATCCCTCTTTTCACTTAGGGCTTCAGTGCCTTGACTCACTGGCTTTCTAGAAGGCTGTGGCAGAAAAGCAGCAGGTCTGTTGTCCCAGAAAGCATGGATGCAGCTTTCCTCAGCACTAATACTTCTCACATCCCAATGCTTCTCATGATGGACATGAGCAAGCAGACCTGAATAAACACTTTTAGTGTTTATACTTACTTTAAAAGAAACAGGGTAAATTTGTGGTCTGTGAACTCTGATATGTGATATTTATTTTTAAAACTCAGTTTTGCACCTGCTTTTAAACATGTTTGCCCAGAAGAAACAGTGGGGAGTCAGTAAGTTTACCACAGATTTATGGCTGAGTGTCAGACCTCCTCTCTTCCCTAGACCTTTGTAACCCAGCAGAGTCACCGTGACCTCCTGGTTACCTCCACTATAACCACTGGACACAGTCCAAGTCCGTTCCTGACAAATAAATATGGGAGACTTTGGCCAAGTATGTGTGAAGTCCTCTAGTGTACAGCACTCCTGGGTTGCTGTAGCTGTCTGGTCAGGATAACCTCGTATCCTACGTCTGAATTCAGGTGCTGCTGGATTTGTGAACAGCAGATGTACACCCTGGTATATCTTCCTTGCACTGACAGCCCATGGCTGATCCTGAGCAAAAACTTCACACCAGCTTCTCATCCAATGTATGAAAAATTAATTCTTCTGGCTTCCTGGACTGTTGTATACCTACAAAGGGTTGCAGTGTTTTGCTGTGTAAATTTGTGGTGGTGCACAGTAAATGTTATGCTTTAACGGTCACGGGTCTGACATTTCTGTTGAGTTATGTACCATAATGTTCCAACACCACGGGCTGAATTTGATCTTAACTACGTGGGTGCACTTTAGTGCATGCCTGAAGAAAATTGGCCACTAAACTTGCAGGTTCATGTGCACAGTCAGTGATTGAACAATCTGGTGATGCCCTAAAAGGTATGAAATTAATTTTCAGGTACAATAAACAATATTTCAGCCCTGACTGGCTTGACGGAAGCTTCATCTTCCAACACTAGGTATTGAAATGGGTTGCAGGATTGCATTTAAGAAGGGATTTGTTCTACCTGTCTCTTTACTGCAAAGGAAGCTCATGAAGTTGTGCCCAGGCAGTGGTGACACAGCCAAGTGCTGCTTCACCTGAGCGGTGCCTCTCTGCAGCTGGAGGTTTGGAATCATCATTACCCATCTTGCAAACTCCTCATCGTGCAGATCAAGCAGCGTTTTTTTTTTCTTACTGTTTACCTTTATACAAGCTGGGCATGGTCCAGTCCCAGTGCATTTATCACCGACTGTTTTGGAAAAGGGATTTCTGCACTGTTTCTGCCTCAGCAAGTGAGAAGCTGTACAGGATCCCTTTTCCTGGAGAGGGACACTGGCTGGGCACAATGCAAGGACTCTCAGGAGAGGTGTGTGACTGCCTGTTCAGGTGTTAATTGCAGTGCAAGTGTTGCCAGTGACTGGGAATTTTTTGTGCAAGGAAGTATCTGAAGAGGCTGTAGCAGAAAGTGTCTATTATGGGATATGTGGTCTGTTGTCAGCTGCAAGGGGAGTCCACACCAGCAAGACCAGCAAAGGCTTGCTGCCAGGAGGTGCTGGACCCTTGGGACAGGATCGTCAAGAATGTACCAGCAGCAGCTAATCTTGTGTCTGCTCCTCTATTAATTTATTTGCACACTTCTCCCCATCTTACCTCAGCTTTTCCTTGGGAGAGCGTTTGTGAAGTCTGGAAGCGTGGTAGGAGCAAACCCACTTGATCCACACCATGGAGCAGCCTTTGGTGTGGATTTTCCCCTCCATTAGCTCTGTAGGTCCCATTCAAACCAGGCTCTAGATCAGGAAGTTGGTGTCAGAGCCATCTTCACCTTTCTTGCTTGGATTCAGAGGCTTGGGAATGATAAGTAATGTATTACACAAATTTAGCTCTTGTTTTTACTCTCCTGTTTATAATTGTCAAAGGTTTGAGCCTTCTGAAATAATAAGGTTAAGTGGTCCTCTCTGACCTTAGATGAATAGGAAAAAATATAGTTATTGAGGGACTCGGGCCATTACACCTCAGCAGTGAGGAATCCGAGGCGTTGGAAAAGCCTGCTAAATTATCCTTCTTAATGCCAGACACTCCAAGGTGACTTATGGTGCTGCAAAAACATAAACATCCGTAACTGTGACTGCTGCAGGCCAGGAGTGGGTTTGCCACATGCCTGTGCCTGGGTTGGTAAATAGGAGTGGTGGCAGATGAGCTCCTGTGGGCATCATCTCACTGGGGATGCTGGGTGCTGGCTGCACAGTGGTACCCAGGCCCGTCCTGTGCGGGTCCCAGGCTGAGCTGTGCTCTCACCCTTGGCTTTGGAGCATGTGTGTAACGTGGAGCCTGGCCAGGCTGCGGGATGCCCTTGCTGCGTGGCACGGGCTTGTCCTCGCTCCAGGGAACCTCTCCAGCTCTGCCTCAGGCCTGCCTGTCTCCCGGGAGGATGGGAATGGAGGGCTCTCTGTAGCTGTGCCCCTTGTCCTTGGTGTTTACTGCTCCTTTTCCCAACGGTCTGAGAAGGGAGAAGTTTATTTTCATGTAGGGGTTACCTTTTAGATGCTGCCTGTCTTACCCAACTGAGCAGGAGACAGATGAAGCATAACTGTCTGATGTGAAGTCTGATTAGGGGCTTGGTAGCCAAAACGTTCTTCTAGAAGGAGAGCAAGCCTGTTGCTAATTTAGCACCGGATCCAAAGAAACATGGAAATGGCACTGAGAAATCATCCTTGCAGCTCTGTTTAGATGTGGCCTTAAAAAACATAGTAGGTTTGGGCTTGGATAGCCATCTCTCTGCTCCAGGTAGGGCCTCGGGAGAAGAAATGTCCTTTGTCCTTGAGTCCAGAGTCTTGGAGAAGAGCGAGCTGTCCCCACTGTTGGGTACAAACATCTGTGGGTCAGCCTGAGCACTTCAGTGCAGCAACCACTGGTGCCAAAGCTGATCTGCACTAGGTGAGACCCTGGCTCGGGGTTGCCATTTCTGTGCACTCCTCTTTATCTAAATCACCCACAATCACAGAAATCCCTGCTCACAGATAGGTTTGCTCGAACATTTGGAGAAAGGAGGCTCAGAGCTGGACTGAAATAGACTTGTTGAACCGCGCTCTGTCGTAACTGCTCTCCCATGCTAAAGAAAAGCTTCTTCAGCAAGCACATGGAATGAATTGGCATGGTTAGTCAGAAGCCAGATGGAGCAGAAATCCAGATTAAATAGAACAGAGTCAGATTCAAAGCAATGTAGAGCGAAAGCAGAGCGTGAGTGGAAGGCGACTGGGCGCTGCCCTTAAACTGAACAATCATTGTTCCCCACGCTCCCGCCGGGAGCTCCGCCACGGGGACCGGGGCTGTGGTGTAAATGAACTCCTCCTACAGAACTGAAGATTCAACTCCCAAAGCCAATCAGCAGCATAGGGATCTAATTTCCCCTCTGCTGTCTAAATGAAATGCTGCTGCAGATGGAAGGCTCCCTAGAAGCTGCTTCTGGACTGCTTCCACCTTTTTATGAAAGCTCCACTCAGACGTGGTGCAGTAAGCAGTAACATAACCCATTGAGTGCCGTGATCCCTGGAAAAAATGTAAGGGGGAGAGAAGCTGGGAACAAGCCTTGAGATTCAGGGTTGGAAGTAATGATAGAAGAGCAAAGTATTAATATTTCACAGCACAATCTGCTTTGCAGAATACAAGGGGCTTGGGGAAGGAGCAGATGGAAGGAGCTGAGTATGTGTTTCCCAAGAAGGTGGCATTGTGTCTGTTGCTTTGTTAGTTGGAGCTCCAAATACTGAAACAAAAGCACAGGAAAGAAAGGGGCTGAAATTTAAATTTGATGAGTTCCTCGTTCTTTTCAGTTTGGAATTAAGCTGGAGCTCTTGTGGTTTGGTCCGTGCAGGCATTTTGGTTGTGTGTGTGCTGTGTGCACCTCTGCGCACGTGTGTGAGTGTCTCTGCTCCTGCAGACACCCCAGGGTTAGCACAGGCCCAGAGCTGTCCTGGGAGCTCATCCCATCACAGCTCCCAGCACTGAACCTGGCCTGGCATTAGCTCACACCGAGGTAAATACAGCTCTGTATGTATCTGCTCTGGCAGCCACCTGCACGGGGGCACCCTCCATTCTAAACTCTGCAGAAGCTGTGGCTGTGCCCCAGGAGACGTGCAGGCTGCTGGCCACATCTCCTGGGGAATAGTTCCCTCCTTAAGTGCAGACTTGCAGCATCCAGTCTGCAGGTGAAGGTGTGTGGCAGAACTGAGGGACAGCCCTGCTCCTCCAGCTTCATCGTGGCTTGCAGATTTTCACACTTTCTGACCTGAGCAAAGGTTCGGCTGGACCTTCAGGTCATATCCCCTGTGCCCAGTGAACGCAATTAGGTTGTGCATCAAGGTGGCTCTTCAAATATTTGATGCTCTGGTTTGGGCCATGGGTACCAATGGCTATTTAGGAGGAAAGACTGTATTCTCTTTGGATGAGCGTAACATGGACAGGAGCTGGAGTTATCTCTGAACTTGGAGAGGCTGGGAAATGGGTCCAGAGAAGGGTCTGAACCACAACAACCGATTCAAAGCTTACCCCAAACCACTAGAGTAAGTCCTGAAAGATCTCATGGATGCTGGGTAGGGTCTGAGTCAGTGTGTATCATAGTTTGAGTTGTTAGCTGCATGTTTCAGTCCTCAGTGTGAATTCCCCCCTCTTTAGCAACCAAGTTGTTTGAACTGGAGCCACCTTGGTTTTTAGAAGTAGTCTTAAAAATGTTAATAACCTTCTGCAGTTCCAGAGAAACTCCAACTGTGGACACCTGTGCAAGAGAAGGACTTCAGGGGTTTTGAAAGTCGTTCAGGAGCATTCAAGGGAGATGAATGTTCTGTGGTCACTGTGTGTGATATTTCCCAACTGTATCCTCCATGGAGGTCTTCCTGGTGTCCAGCTACCAGGTACTGAGGGCTGTGTTCTTCATTGGTAAAATTATACATAAACATACACACTCTGAAGCTCAGCCCCGGGACTGTTCACTGTAAACATTGCATTGTCCCACAATTTACATTAATGAGGATGATTTACATTTATATAGCTCCTTTCATCCTGATGGATCTCAGAGTGCCTCACAGACTAAAATACCCCGGGCTTCATCACAGCAATGTGAGCTGGTTGTGGTGTGAGCCAGCCAGCCAGGATAAATGCACCTGAACTGTTGCTTTGTCTTTAGCATGAGGTGTTTTAGGGAAACTGGTCAAATATTTCATCCTATGCAGACCTTGCTGGACCTTGTAACTGAGATCCAGTCTGAAAGACCAGACGTGGAGAGCTTAGTGGTCTTGTGCTCTGTCTACTTCTGCAGCAGGAGGGACTGAGGTGACCTCCTGGTGTTTTCCAAGTGTCTCACAGAAGGTGGGATGACCAAGGAAGTTTCTGTCAGTGGTCCCTAGGTCTGAGATGCAGCGCTTGCCCAGTACATCTCCAGACCCCTACCAGAGGGAGGCAAGGCTCCACAGGGATGAGATGAGGATGGGACTTGTCCTTTGGGGCCATACTCCTGTAGGATGGCTGGGGTCTGTGGAGTTTGTCTCCCATGTGCTCCTGCACTGTGAGCATCTCTTTTGGGGTTCCTGTTCACCCCTCACACTGCTCCTTGCTGTGCTGAACCCCTTGTGAGCATGGGCTTCCTCCTCCAGGCCACTGCCAAAAGAGAGTTTTAAATGTTCACTTGCTTTATTTTTAGGTGTATGTTTTAAATACTACCGGTACTTCCAGGGAGCGTTTGTAAATGAGGACTCTATGAAAGTTATTTTTGTGCATTAATTCATGAGGCGGCTTCAAAAATTCATGAAGTAAATAGAACTTTCTGCCAGGAGGGATCAGGGTGCCTTTGCTGCCCTCCAGAGCGGAGCAGACATTTCAATGTAACGCAGTAACTCTGAAACAGAGTCTCCTGATCTCAGTGTGCTGATTAAGGCACTAAGACAGGCTGTAGAGGTGCTTTATATGTCTTTAAGATGTCCTTGTTTCACCAGCCTTAACAGTGATCTTATTTCAGCAGGGATTAAGTGAGCTGCAAAAATACACCTGGGTGGCAGAAGCAGCCGCTGTCCCTTGTGCTGTCCTGGGGGTCCCCGGGGCTCTCCTGGCCCCTGCTGGCACTGACTCAGCTGCTCCCCTGTTCCCAGGCATGATCCCTCCCAGTGCTGTGACTGTCGAGTGACTCTGCTGGGATCAGCACGGTGCTCTGGGCTGATGCTGGGGTGACCGAGGGGTGAAGTCAGCTCTGTTGGGGGATTATTTCCATCAGGCTAAAAGCAGCAGTGATTTAAATGGAGCAGATTGTGCCGGGGAGGCCAACCCGCACTGGTGCCTGCTCTGGTATAGCTAGAGATGGGGTTGGGGCTGGTTTAAGGAGTCACTCTGCAGTGACTGAAGTGATGTCAACCTAAAATGAATGCGAAAAAGAGGTGAATTGGGTCTCACACCTCCAAGATGGGTTAAACTAAACCAGAACAAGCTGTTTTTTCTCTGCAATGAGCAATGTCCACATGTGAAATTATTTATAAACAAATCTTCAGAGTAAATGCATATGTAAGGAGTCTTCCTTCGTTCTTATCTTGTAGTAGGATCTTCCTCTAAATATTAAGCTGCGTGTTTGGATGTCTGAAGTAGGGATAGCAAAGTGCTTCAGTACAGATGAAGGACCAGACTGAGCCTCTTCCTGTTCTCTGAGGAAGGAGTGATGTCCGTTTGTGCTGGCTCCTGCCCCAGCTTTCTGCTTCTCTTTGGATGCCAGACCTGCAGCGAGTGTGCAGCCGCTCCTGGGTGTGGGATGCGTTTCAGGCTGGACAAACGTTCATTGTGGTTTGCACAAAGGTTGCTTTTCTATGCACAGTGCAAGGCTTGGAAAGAGAAGGAAAAAAATGCTCTCCAGACTCTTTTGGGATTATTTTTTTTCCAGGTAGCTTCTGACCTTGAATGATACTCAGTGTTTTTCCACTAACACCAGTGGGGCTCAGGTTTATATAAGATTTAGGGGTACTCCCTCCTCCTCCTCCCACTAAATGCTTTTTTTATTATCCATTAATGAGTAACCAGAAATTTTAAAGAGGATGTATGACTTCAGTTCTTTCACAGACAGTGGGATCTGTGCAGCTTTGCAGTGTGTAGACAGCTATAAATGGTAATGAAGAGCACATTAAAACCCTGCCTCCATAGCATGGCTCTAATTGCTGTTGATTTGCTGCTTGATTTGGTGGAAGAGGCTGGGCCAGAGCTCTCAGATGTGCCCACTAATGAGCACCCAGGCCCACTCGGGGCACGCCCGGCGTGCGCTGCCGTGTTTGTGTTGGTGCATTGTCGATGAACTCCCCATTAGAGACGCTCCCTTCCCTCCACACTTACAGCCCCTTGTAGTGCAGGGTGTCCAAAGTGGTACAGCTCTCCCTTGTAGAAATGAGAAGGGTGCAATTTCTGTCAGACTTCTCAGCCTGTAAGAGAGCTGAGAAATTACTTCCTAACCTCCTAAGTCTGCCTTTAGTCCTAGATTATCTGTTGTACCTCTGTAAATCCTGACCCTTCGACTGCCTGAGCATCCTTCTGCACTGTGTGGGTGTGACCCAAGAGATGGATAGCCCTGATGTCTCCAGGTGGCACACCTGGGGTTCCAGGGGGGCTTTAGGGAGCTCTTAGACTGTGGGCAGGACTGCCCAAGGGAAACTTGTGCTGGTATCAGGTGCAATGTAAGGCTCAGAAGCTGTGGCCCCCGAAATGCTTTTGTGTAGCAGAGAGGAGTCAGGAGCACCTGCACTGTGGTCAGACGGGGTCTCACCTACAAGATGGATGTGTTTGGTTTAGAGGCTGTGTTTGAGAAATGTGGGGACTTGCTTCCCCGTAGTGTTCTCTGGGTTTGTTCAACCTCTGTAGTTAGAGGAGCAGAAGAGCCATGGAATTATTTGGGCCATTGAACTGATGTGCTGGGAAGACTCTGTTGTACTTTTAACACACTGCAAGTTCACCAAAGGTGCACAGCCCAGTGCAGTGTTCAGAGGGAATATCGCCCATCTTTGTTTCCACAGCACCACGGGGGAAACAGAAGAAAGGAGAAACTGCTCTACTTGTTAGATATCAACAGAGGAATTTTATCATTTCTTGGAGGAACCTTGTGATGGTCTCTGGACTGAGGTTCCTCCTGTTTTCCCATACCATCACCCACATACTGAGCCATATGTCCTGGCAACTGGTTGGTTGGAGAATCCACCAAACTCCTGTGCAATAGGGCATTTTCTGTAGTGATTTAATGTTTAGATGATTACAGACTGTGGTGGATTACTTGGTTACTTTGTGTATGTTTCTGCAGAAAAGATCCTGGGGTATTTTATATCAGTTTTTTCTGTTTTGGGGGACTTTTTGTTTTGTTTTCTTAAAAGGGGATGAAGTGCTACCTAGAAGAGATTGAGAAGTGTAGCCAATAGTTTTATTATCCTCCCAGTGCTGGCCTCTTCTGTCTTTACAAATGCTCTGAAGCCACAACTCTGCATAAGAAAAATGGATTTGTCACTGAATTTTCATGCTTCATCCTCGCAGAAATGTAACTGTTGTCCTGGGCTTTAGCACTGTGCCTTCAAGCTTGGATTTAATGCTGATCATTATACTTTTAGAACAGGTTACATAGAAAAATAGAGGCACGGAACACATCCAAAAGCAAGTGGCCTTGCTTTCACTCCCATTTTATTCTGGTGAGGATGCTGAATATTTATTAAGAAAATCCCACAATCCCACTTTTAAAAAGGAAAAAAAAAAAATCTCTGTATTTTAGAAAGGAACAGCTGTAAAGTGCAGCTGTTGAGCTTAATTGTATCTCTTAGAGCCCAGTGCTGGGGAAGGAGGGAGCTGAGCAGGTCGAGGGAGCCCAGGAACCGTGGCTGTGCTGGGTTAGGGTGGTTTGGTGCTCAGCAGGGGAAGGAAGGAGCATCCAGCTCTTGTGGGAGATCAGAGCATGGCTGGTGGTACCCGATCCCACTGGGTAGCAGGGATGGCTCCCTGGTGCAGGGGGGTTCAGCTGCAGGTTGTGTGACTGCACGGATTCTCCTCTGCCCTATGAGGAATGAGCTGGTGTTTGTTCTCACTCCGCTGTGTTTGAGTGCTTTGGAGAAGGACATTAGAGATGGGGGTGGCTGGGCACCTTTTAGTGCCTTCTGCGTTCTGCTGCTGCTGTGGTGGGAGTCTCCAGATGGCTCCTTTGACAGTTTACCAAGATATTTTTATTTCTGTGTTAGCACAATTGTGTTTTCTTTAAAGGAGGTTTTGCTCATTTTTAGGATGTATTTTGTGTTTCAGATGTTGGTCGTAGCACAAGAGTTAATTTATTGTTTCGATCCAAGCAGGTTTGACCCTGAAACCAAAGCACTGCTGCTTTCAGCTGATGTTTCCAAAAGAGAGTTTCTCAGAAACTCCTTTTGAACACCTTTGTTTGGGAATTGGCCTTATCACGTCTAAAGGATAGTTTCCCTGAAAAAAACCCTTCTATTTGACACCTGAGTGATGACTTCCCTTTTGCTGAGATTCCGGTTTAAATCTTCACAATACCGATGGCTTGGTGGCAAGCTGACATAGCATTACATCTGCTGCACTGAGCGTGCTTGGTTTTGAATGCAAGATCAAAAAATTCCCTTGCTTCTACCCTCTGTGCACACTCAGCACTGCCTCACAGCATAGAATTTCCAGGGGGAAGAACAGCGGGTCTGAGGATGTCCTGCTCTCAAGGGCTCCAGTGCAGGAATTCAGCCCAGCACAGCAGAGCTGGCTCAAGGCTGCTGCGATTTGGGCCCATTTTCTTTTCATCTTAGCCAAAGTGAGCACAAAATCAAGTGGAACAGCAAGTAAATGCAATATATTTATTGCATTTTGGTCTGTTCAGTCTCTCCTAAATTTCAGATATAATGTCCTTCCTTTTTGCTTTGCCATTCTCCTGGTGACTGCATGGTTTAGAAACTGGTGTTTCTGGCACATTTTCAAGCTATCTTTCAAAATAAACACCTTTCTCAGAAGGGAGGGGAACCCGAGGCCCTGATTGCATGGAGTGTCATTAGCCAAACAGCACCAGAGACAGAGGTGATTAATATACACCCTTGGAGCTTTGGAGTGAAGCTTAATGGTGTGATCTTGGAGCAAGTAGTGTAAAGCCTTTGGCGATTCAGCTGGAACCCAGCTCAAGCGTGTGTGCATTTAGCTGTGGATTTCTGGGGTTATTTTCAACACCCAGATGGGGCACTGGTGGCCTTCCTAGGGGCAAGCAGAATGTGCTTTACAGTCCTTTGCTGTGGCAGTGGTGATACCAGTGGTTGCAAACCATTCTGCTTGTTCCTACAGCAGCTGGAGCATGGCCAGGATGGCAGTGCCAGGGCTGGGTCCCTTTGCTTAGGGGTCACTGACCTTCCCCAGCTGGACTGGGCCACTGGGCAGGGACCACAGCCCAGGGTGGGGTGTGGGGAGAAGTGCCCCTGCCAGGTGATCCCTGCCGTGTTTGTGCTCGCCTCTGTGATCCTGGATCGTGCACAGAGCTGGGATCAGGGGAGGAAGCTCCATGGGAACAGCCTGATGGCCTTGTCCCAACTCTGGCCATGTGCCTTGGTAATGCCTTGCGTGGGCTGGATGTTCTGGATCTCCTCCGTGGAGGATGTGCTGAGCAGACATCCCCATCCCAGGGCTCTGGATCCAGCAGGGAACCCTTGCTGGTGTGGTTTAGGAGCTGAGCTCTGGAACAGTGGGAAGCAATGTTACAGAATGACAAAGGCATTTTGCTCAGAGCAGCGTTTATGTAGCCAAAAATCAGGGGAGAATCTAGGGAAGCTGGGTGAAGGCCATCAGGTGAAAAAAAAACCCAAAGGGTTAGGGACTTGACTTGGTGGGGCAGGTGACACTTAAAATAGAAAACACTTATCTTTGTTTCCTTTTGAAATACGTCCTGTATCCTTGGGAGGCTTCTTATCAGCCTTTGGATCAGTGCCCTGCCTATTCAAAGCCCTTCTGCTTTCAGCAAAGGACTGTAATTTGCTGCTTGTTTCGGGTGGATTTTACTCTGTGCTCTGCAGGACTGTGCTTGGCTGTGCTCTCCTGGAATGCAGACAAATTGATCTCCCAAAGGGCCCTGCCACCCTCTCACCCGTGGGATGGGCGGAGAGGGCAGTGTCCTGGCAGGAGTGGGGCACGTCCTGGACCCTCCATCCCTCTTCATCCCTGGTGTAAGCAGCGCTCCCGCTCGTGCTGCACATCCCACATGGGCCAGGGCACCAGCACTCCCCCATGGGAGAGGTGCCACAATTAACCGTGCAATTAGGAGTGAGCCCTTCCCATCAGCTCCCTCTCTGCCAGCACGTTCTCCTCCGCTGTCTCTTTTTCTAGTAGAAAGCTCTTCCTACAAGTGGTACTTGTGTAACTTGGCAAGGATGTTTTGATGGGCTGGCCGCATTGTTCATTGAATTACTGTCTGGCTGGAAAGCCAAGGGCTGCAATTTTCTGTGCATTATTATTCTTGGGATTCAGCCTCTTAGAAATGCAAAGTGGGACAGTTTGCTGCTCGAAACATTTCCCAACAGTTCAGGGCCTGGCAAGAGATGGAGGGATCTCTTGGGCTTCAGTAACCTTCAGGTTTTCACATGCTTTGACATGCATTTTGAGTGAGTCCTTTTATTTATTTCAATAGTTCTGTCAAACATTCCTCCTCCCTTGTATTAACTATGGCTTCACTGCCCTAAAATAACCCAGCGGGGTTAGGAATATTTGCCACAGGAATCTTGTAAATGGCTTGCACATAATTATGTTTTTATTCCAAGGCAATGGAGATATAACTCTTCAAAATGGATAAAAATCTTGAAATGAACATCTGGACATCCAAATTAAATTGCTCTTAGTGTAAGGACAGTACAGTGCTTTATTCTCCCTGGCAGGCTTCAGCACACTTGCAGACTCGACACTAATCCACGGGATCAGAGTCATCTTGTAAACTTAATGTCTCTAAATGTTTTCACATATTTTTATTGCAAATCTATCCTTCCAGGACATTAGAGATCAGCCTGAGCCCTGGTAAGGCACACGTAGCCTCTCTGCATTGACTGAGAGCTTTATATACTTAGATTGAGATAGCCTTGGATCTCAAGAGCAAATCATTCTTCTGACAACAAACCCTCCCCTGCCCTGCACAAACTGTCACCCTCATCATCAATGAAATTATAGATTAGGTTATCGATTATTTTTCTTTTCTTTTTCCTCCCACTTACTCTCAGACTCTCATGAAAATTCAAGACATTTCATATCTTTCTATTGACAAAAGCAACAACTAAATCAGATTATGCAACTCTCTTAATTCCCAGAAGTAATTTCCAAATTGTTCTGAGGCCCTTTGCCTGTCTGGTGCTTGCATTTGGAGAGAGCACGCTGAGATACTTGCAGCTTGTCATGGTTTAAATCTTAATTAGTTCATAGGAGTGTATCCTTTTGAAATGCAATACTTGGACTTTCTCTAGGCTATTCTTTTTCTTCTGAAAGGAATTAAAATATCCAGTATCATAATTAACCATTTCTACTCATTTATGTTAGAACTTTTTGAAGAGTATTTAAAGAAAATAAGGTCAGTGTACTAACTACTAATATTACAGGGGAGCAGGAGGTGGGTGTTGGTGCTGTTTCTGTTTTTGGGGGTCAGGTTCCCCTGTGTGCCAGGGGTGGTGGCAGCAGTGCCATCGGTGAGGCAGTGCCAGTTGACATCGATGTTGGCCGTCCCTGCATGTATTTGTGAGATTTGATGCAATTCTGGTTCTTCTAGACAGGCTGGGGGAGCTTGAATTGGCTGGACAAATAATTCTTGATATAGATGCAGAAAGCTGATCATTTTGGGCACTTTCTATTTAAAGGGAAAAAGACCAGGGCACCAGTAAATACAAAACTTATCACTCTACCAAGCCAGTAACGTCAGCACTTCAGTCACGTTTCCAGGGGGAGATTTATGACTCCTGAGATGATGCTTGTATAAAACTTGTTTGGCTGTGATTTTCAAAGGCTGCAGCACAGAGGAACTGCTGGGGTGGCTGCTGGTGTGTGCAGAATGCTGAGGAGCTGGCTGGGTGGTGGGGCTGGAGAGAGGAGAGGGCATGTGTTCCAGAGGGGTTTGAGGTTCTAGAAACCCCAGAGTGGTGAATGCCCCACGCCCAAACGTGGCAGAGGTGTGTGCCAGGCAGAGGGCATGGTGTCTGTCGGAGTCATGGCTATGCCTTGCCCATGTTAAGCACTCTCATAAAAGCAAAGAACAAACCCCATAAATCCTGGTGATAAGTTTGATAGTTATGCTTTATATAAATGGATGCGTAAAAATACAAAAAAAGGATTTGTTTTCCCATGATCTGCTTTTCACTGTGGCTGCTGTCTGGCCTCTAGCAGGATAAATGACCAGGATGGAGACAGCCTTCCCTAAAAGGTGTGAGAGGGTGCTTAGATAAGCACAGGAACAGCTCCATCCAGCAAAGAATACTCCCTTGCCCACTGTTGTTGTGTAGTGCATTCTTAGATTAGATTTTTGCACAAGAGCACATGATGGCTGGTTCCCTCTTTAACCCTGGAGGTGCTGGTCTGTATTGCCATGTCCTGTGTCAAATTTCAGTCACTCAGGCACTGGGAAGTGCATGTGTATACTCTCAGGAGCAGAGGTGTCTTCTTTAAAACACTGTCTTCTGGATCTGCCCTTATTTTCAGCGCCTGAGTGGAAACATGTCTGTTTTAAATAAAAATTTGGTTTAATGTGCTTTTAAATTGGAGGCAAGTGCACTAGTTATGCAATTAACTGCAAATATTGAGTTCGAGAAAGGGCAATGCAAGTACTTCCAAAATAATCAGAAGTGTTTTTAAATGGATGGCTAATGGAGAACAGACACTGCAGTGTGAGCTGCCTGTGTTCCCTAACAAAGCATTCTTTACCCAGGCTCTGCATAAGCTTCTTTTCAGCGTGTACATTAGAGCAGGAGTCTGGCAGGCTGTCTCGTCATGTGTCTTGTCCTGTAGAGCCACTTATTGGATTTCATCTGCTTACCCTTGTGCGATCATCAGGGCAGTGCTTAAAAGCAGCTCTTGTATGAAAACAAACGCAGCAGATTATGCAGCCTTAGTCTCTTCATGGAAGGGAGGAGGGGAGAGATGGGGAAGGGAGGAAGCCTCCATTCCTGACCTTTAACTCAGCAGTAAACATAAATCTCCTCTAATGCTCTGCATTAGACCTTTGGAAGAAGGGACAGCCAACTCAGGCGGACTACAAGGATGTCGTGAGGTTATGCAGGGAGAAAATCAGAAGGGCCAAACCCCAGCTAGAGCTCAATCTGGCTACTGCCATAAAATAGCAACAATAAGATATGTTTCTATAAAAACATGGGCAGCAAAAGGAGGGCCAAGTAGACTCTCCATCCTTTATTTGATGTGTGAGGAAACACAGTGACAAAGAATGAGAAAAAGGCTGAGGTACTTAATGCCTTCTTTGCCTCAGTCTTTAATAGGACCCGTTGTCCTCAGAGGACCCAGCCCCTGAGCTGGAATACAGAGACAGGGAGTAGAAAAAAGCCCCGTAGTCCATGGGGAAATGATCAGCGACCTGCTGCACCACAGAGACACACACAGTCCCGTGGGGCTGGATGGGATCCACCCAGGGGGGCTCAGGGAGCTGATACAAGTGCCCACTGAGACGCTTCTTATCATTTATCTCCACTCTGGCTAACAAGGAGGTGCCAGGTGACCGAAGTTGCCCGGTGGGACAGCTGTCCACATGAAGGGTCAGCAGGACAATCCTGTCAGCCTGCCCTCAGTGCCGGGGAAGGGCACGGAGCAGATCAGTTCCAGTGCCATCACATGGCCTGTATAGGGTACCTCGGGCATCAGGCCCAGCCTGCAGGGGTTTAAGCAAGCCCTGCACGACTAACCTGTCTTTTATGACAAGGCGACCCACTTGGTGGCTGAGGGAAGGGCTGGGGATGTATTCTAGCTGGAATTGAGTAAAGCCTTCTCCTGGGGACGCTGTCAGCCCGTGGCTTGGATGGCTGCACTGTTGGCTGGGTAAAACACTGGCAGACAGCCGGGCCAGGAGCGTGGTGGGCAGAGAAGTTGCACTCAGCCAGAGCTGGTCACAAATGGTGTTCCCTGGGCTCAGCATTGGAGCCAGCCCAGTTTAGTATCCTTATCAGTGGTCTGGACAGGGGCATCGAGGGCACCTTCAATCAGTCTGCAGATGACACCAGGTTGGATGGAAGCATTGATGTACTGGAGGGGCAGGAAGCTTTGCAGAGGGATCTGGACAGGCTGGATCCATGGTCTGAAAGTAAGTCATGGAAAGATTACACTCTTAAAATAAGAATGTTTGCTGCTGAAGTTGTGTCCAAAATTAAAAACAAAGACCTAGAAATACCACCACCGGTTTGCTTTCCATAATGTAGCTGTCCACCCAGAACATCACCTCCCAGAAGTGGCTCTTTCCCACCTTGCAGGTGATGTTCATTCATTCATTCCCTTTCTTTTTTGCGGGGTTGGTTATGTTTCATCTTGGGGAAGCTGGTACATTTCCCTGCTCTTCAGGCATGGTGTGCAAGTCCTGCATCGTGATTCCGTGCACAGCCCTCCTTCCCTTGGGATGGGCTGCTCTGAAGGTTGCTGTCTTTGGCTTCACTTAGAGTGGAGACGTTTTGAACAAGAACAGGCTCTCTGTGGAGTTCAGGCTATCTTGTTCAGATTCAGAGATCTTATATAGCTCAGGGAACCGGAACATCATTTTAACTGAAGTGGCATAATCTGTACTGTTTTGTTTTGATTTTTCTCCCCTCGTCTAGTTTTATGCTCAGTTGGTGTCAAAGCCTATTGGTGGGAGTAGAGGACCTCAACACTTGTGGAAAGACCAGCAGGCTCCTTGCTGGATCTGTTGGCCCGGCTGTCGCCTCTGCACTTTGTCTTGAGAGCTCAGAAGACTTTTTAAGGCTGTGCAGTGAGCGAGGCTCGAACCAGGGATGAATGTTGCTGTCACTTGTGGTCCCATTACGCCTCCTGCACTGATGTGTGCTGTTCTCATCTGAGTAGCAACCACACATGGGCTGTATGGCTGATGCAGGGCCAGGGTGACAGGGTAGGCTTGCTCTGGGGTCTCCAGTCTGTCCTTCTGCTGCACTAAAATTCGTGTGAGATGGCAAAGGTGATGAAGGTTTCTCTGGTTGAGTCAGTGTGAGTGACGTGGCTCAGCTGGGATGGTTTCAGTCCATCAGGGGTGTCATCGAGTGGTGGGGTCTGTACTGGTGGGACTGGTCCCCAGTCACAGAACAGATCTACTCCCTCACAGCAGTGCTGGGTTTTTTGGAGAGAGAAATCACTCCCTTCTGTAGGGAAGCAATGCTGGTTGGATGGAAACCAGTTAAAGGAAACTGCCACATAAACTGATGATCATGAAGTGAAAGAGTTGGAGGAGCTGGGGAAGAGTTCGAGCTGGAGCTTCAGGAAGCCAGTGAAGTAACTTTGGCAAGCTCAGAGGGGCAAGTCAAGGAGAAATACATTAGTGTTCAATAGGTACCTGAATGGGCATGGGCACGGTGGTGGCTGGGCAGAAACGGCTGCAGAGTGATGGTGGGAGGTCCACAGAAGGTGGAGCAAGTCCCAAGGGTGCACCAGTGCTATTCATGCTGCATGTGCCCTCCTTGAGCAGAATTCCTGAGGGGGGAACACAGTGTAAATTAAAACCAGGAGTGATGATTGCACAGAATAAAACAGGTAATGGATTGAGAAGTTGCTGTAGAAGAGGGAGGAGCTAGGTAGATGAGATACAGATATGAAATGTAAATGAAGCTTGGAGGTGATTAAGTGGACTTTTCTACAGTCAGTTCTTATGCTGGATGTGGGAGGCTGTGCTGACAGGGAAGGAGGAAAAACACCACAGCTCAGGAATCAGCAGCATTTCCCTGTTGATCATGTAGGCAGAAAAGAGGGGCAGCCTCTTAGGTGGGGGGGGCTGAACTGAATCAAATCCTCTAAATGCAAACCTTGGCCATGGGACTGTTGTGTCATGCAAAGGGAATCTGCCTTTCCCACCAGCCCCCTGCAAAGAAATTAGTAATTCCTTATGACATCTCATGGCAAAATGATTTTGTAAGACGTGGCATGGAGGTGGGGAAAGAGGAAATGAGTGAGATGTTTTTAATTCCAGATAATTTGTTTGGTGTGTAGCTGTGAATTAGACACATAGGGAGTCAAAGGTAATGGATGAAGAGTGTATTAAAAAAGACACAGTAATGTTACCGAGAGAAGAACAGAATTGTTCTCACCAGGCAACGCACTTTGCAGAAGAGAGGACTGTCATCTGGTTTTATTACAAAATAGAACTTAGCCTCTTTTTTTTTTTAATTTTTCTCCCCGAAACTGTACCTGTTTGTGAGGGTTTTTTTTTCCACAATAAACACATTTTTTCCTGAAAATTGCAGTTTTACAAAGAATACAAGTCCAAATGATAAAGTAATTAAGATTCCGTGCAGGAGATTCGTGTGTGTTGGCTTTGCATTTCCTGCATGTTTGGGAGCAAAGGCGCAGATCTGCTCACAGGATGAGCACTTGGATGGCATTAATCTTGCCTTTATAGACTGCCACAATTGTCCTGTGGCACTTAGGAATTTGCTCAGCATACCAAACAGAAGATCTTTTTCAGCTCGGGGCAGGGAGGTAGATTATGGATATATTCAGTGTGCTGCTGCAGCCACGGCACTCCTTGCACAAGGGAAAATCCTGAATCCCCAAGAACTTTCCCTCTGGATGACAAAGGCTACGTCTTGGCACTTGCAGGCTCTTGATAGTTCTACTTCTCTGGGGCATAATCCAGATCCCAAAGAAAACTCCTATTAATCTGTTCTGCTTGTGAAGAAAATGCCAAAGAATACATTACAGCTGTGGCCCTGCTTCAGATCCTGCTGTATCCATAAGTGATTTCCATGGGGTGTCTGATGTGTGTGGAGAACTCCAAGAAAAACCTGGCATGCGGCAGCGTAAACTGGTGGAGACTTGGAGCAGTGTTAGTCTTCCTTTTGTTTTTTATTATTTCAAGGAAATGCTTGTTTCAAAGAGCGAAGGCTTTAATCATTTGGCTTGTGAGGGAGTTGTCTCTTTAATCTCTTACACTTTGGTTTTGGCTTCCTTCAAAAAATCTTAGCAGCACTGGTGTCACCGGTGCCTGTTCGCTCAGATCAGCCCTTCCACAGGGAATGAAAGCAGCGTTTCTTCATTAAAAAAAAAGACTAAAAAAAAAAAAGAAGTAAAAAAGACAGAAAAGATTATTGCAGCACCAGGTTTTTAAGGTGCTAAGCCTGGCTTGCATCCCTGAGATGAAAAGGAAATTGAATATTGTGTTTTCTAAAGGACTTTTCTATTCCTGCTGGATATGGATCTATCAGCCAAATATTGAAATAGAGGCACTTGGTTTGCTGCTGCACGGCTCCAGCTCACATGGAGCCTTCATCCCCCTGCTTTTGGAACCAGGGCTGGGCCTTTGATTCCCACAGTGGACTCAGACCCGCAGGCATTTTTAGCACAAGCAAAGCTCCAGACCCGACAGAGCATCCGAGCTTTGGGAAAACATCAATTGTCTGACTGAGCACTGGAGGGGGTGCCTGGGAAGGTGCTCTGAGCCTGGCCATCCCCAAACCCTGAGTCCCAGGGGTCTGGGAGTTGAGTTGTTCACATCAAAAAGTTGGTTTGGTTTTGGTTGTTGCTGGAGAATGTGTAGCTCTGCCTTTCCCCCCAGCCTGTTGCTACACAAGACAATAATCTGTGTCCATGCTGGAGGTGTGGAGTATAAAGTAAAATCCAAGTTAGTTTTAAAACTGAAAAACACCTTCTGTTTTCAGCAGGACATCTTATGCATCACTAAATTCCTTTTCCTCCCAATTCTTTTGTTCTCCACTTTAAAAATGCACGTGAAACATGCCTGGTAATTAACAAGATGGTAGCAGGTTTGGGGGTGGGGGAAACGAATGTGTTAATTCTTTTAAGGCAGTGTTAAAAAATATTTCAAACGTTTTCCCAGTGGTGGTTGGGATTTTACTTTCTAAAATCGCATGAAAAACCAAATACTGTTCTGTGATGATATTAAACTGTATAATGTAAGGTCACAAGGTTCAAGGAAACATGTTTTCCTAGAGGAGATAGAAGTGTTTGTCTAGTCAAATGAGTCATTTTCCTAGAAAAACAAGTTTTTTTTACAACTGAAGAAAATTAATTTTCAGTAGGGAATAGCGAACCTTTAATCTCAGCTTCCCTGCTCAGCATTAGGAAAATCTTCACTAGAGAGTGACTGGTATCTGTGTGCCTCACGATGGTAACATTTCGGATGAACACCAGGTTTCTGAGTGCTTTTCTGAACACTGCCAGCATGGAAAATCCATCTGTGATTTGGATTTAGCGGCAAGCGGTCAGGCAGCATCTTGCTTGAAAGCAGCAAGCTTTCATGTGTTTACAGCTTTGGGTTTTGGCAGTGCATGTTTGTATTACCTTTGAGCCTTGAAGGGCATTAGAGAGGCAAGTCACAAATTCAGCTTCATTTCTTCCCAGGTCTCTGGGAAGCTGGTGTAGGTAACCTGATTCATTTGTATTTTAAACTAGAAGAGAATTCTACCATTTCTGGGGGTTTTAGACAAATAAGTGTGTTGTTACAATTTTTTTGTTTGAAAGCAACAACAAAAAATTCTGGAGGTTTTTTGAAATGGATTAAAGCTGGTTGATAAGAACCAACTCTCCCAAGGCTGGGATGGGTGATGAGTTGTGCTGTGCTTGCAGCTGCCTGATCCAATTTCATAGAATCACCAACTGGTTTGGGTTGGAAGGGACCATAAAGATCCTCTAGTTCCACCTCATGCCATGGGCAGGGACACCTTCTACTAGACCAGATTGCTCCAAGCCCTGTCCAGCCTGGCCTTGGACACTTTATTGGTCATTGTTTTACTTTGCAAAATTGCTGCTGTGCAGCAGGGTCCAGCTCTGAGTTGTATAATGATAGTTCACCAGAGAACCTCAGGACATCCGTATGATACCCCCAGAGCCAGCAGTAGTTATTGGAACCTGTCATTATCTCTGAGTTACAGATGAAAGATAGTGTAGACTCTGTGAAGATGGAGGTGAAAAGCCAACAAAAACTGGATTTGAGGAATCTTCTAATTCAGTGTGTTGTGAACCGAGTTGGTAAAATACAAACTGAGAAGTCCTGCAGTGGGACTGACCCAGGCAGGGGCTGCTCTTTCCTTGGGCTGCAGAATTAAACCCCGTTGTTTGCTGAGCTGCATTACACAGTTCCCATTCAGCTTGCTGATTCACTGCAGCCATCCCCAGTGAAAATGGGATTTGATGTTCTCTTAAATGAAATTCATGTATAAAGAAAGGAATTATTAGCCAGAAATTAAATTCCACTTCCTGTGAGTTTTCCAGGCATGCCTCGAGCTGTTGTGCTGGTTAGAACGAGCTGCTGCACACTGCCTTTGCTGCAGCCTTTCCCTCAGCCGTGCCCAGGTCTCTGTTTGATGTCCTACCCTCTGGAACAGCTGCCCTTGTCTGACAGATCCTTGCAGCCAATACAATATTCATTCACAGAATATTCCTGAGTGAGGAGCTGGACTGTAACTCTGCTCTGGTTTTACACTGCTTGAACTGCCCTGATGGGAAAGAAGGGGCTCCTCAGAACATGGTGCATAGCAGTCGCAGCTCACCTTGGGGTGAAATTTTTCTCCCAACTTACCCTGCTTTTGGTTCCAGGTGGGGAACTGTCACTGCAGAGTCAATAAACCAGCTGAGAGAGGATTGAGGATTTCTGCCAAGTTGAATTTGGTATGTCCCAGACCAGCAGGGCTCCTTAACATCATGAGTCCCAAGCACTCAGACCTCCCTTGCTTCAGAGGGGTGCCCAAAACCTTCCCCAGTGGCTGTCAAGTTTCAGCTCCGTAGAGGATGTTATAAAATGAAAGATGATTTCACCAAACTCGTTCTATTCTGAGAAACTAATGAAAGAATGTGCTGCACTTTCCAATACAGATTATCCTCCCTTCCACTTGGTTGCACTTGGAATTACGGCAGATGTGCTGTCCTGTTGCCTTAGGAGGACAGACATTTGCCACTGCTGTCCAGAGTGGAGAGAGACCTGGAAGTTTGGTGGTTACCTGCTCTGTGTTACTAAAGTTTCATTAAAGCTGTGTAGAGTGAGCTTAGATCTGCGTGGATGTTGGCTCTGCTTGTGGAAGAGGGGTCAGGAGAAGTGAGAGAGATTTGTTGTCCAGACACCCTCTTAGCTGAACAAGCTCATTTGTACAGTCGGATTTTTGGCAGCTTCTTGTCCTTCCTGGTGCTTCCAAGGCTCTGATGTGTTTCTACAGTGTCATTCATGTTGATAGGCTACAATGGAATGTTGGCATTTCTTTAGTACCTGCTACCAGAGAAGGTAGTTTTTTAAAGAATAAATGGCTGGTTTGGAGGCTCCCCTTTCCCAGCTCTTCATCTGGGGGATTTACCCAGCAGAGGCTGCGAGGCATGCGCTGGGAATGCCGACGTTGGTAATATTTAGTCATAAAATTCTGGCTATTGGATGAGCTCCTAATTGCTTCTATCTCTCTTGGTCTTACTTGCAGTTGGATAGATCATACAAAACAAGACAGTAGCATTTGCATTAATCTCCATACTTAGGTCCAGGATTATTTTCTTTTTTTTTTCTTTTTTTCTTTTTTGTTTTACCTCAGAGAAAGATGAAAAAATTAATTTTCCACTTGTAGTTTTAAATGAAGGGCATTACTGTGCATATGATTTGTTTTGTCATATCTGCCCTCCTTACATGATGCTTCAAGTAGACTCAGCAGGGCAGGCTGTGGTGCTCTTAAAATACTTAATTCCCATGTGGACTTTGCCCTGGATTGGTGTCATAAGAGACACCATCAAGCAGAAATAAATTAGACCAATAGAAATGAAACTTTCATGATTCTTCGATTCTTCAAGCTGCATTCTTTCCAGAGTGAGTGGGAGTGAGTGTCGCCGTGCTGTCGGAGGCAGGAATGTGACATGGCACACCTAGGATCATGCTCAGCAGCCACTACTGAGTCCTCTGTCACTGACACGGAGTCCAAGTGGTCGGTCCCATTGTCTGAACCAGCTGCCCCCCAGGCAATAGGTCCTGGCAGCCCCAGCAGCCCGGGCCTGCTCCCCGGCAGTCTGTACTGGTTGAATTGGAGGGGACCATAAAGATCCTCTAGTTCCACCTCAGGCCATGGGCAAGGACACCTTCTACTAGACCAGAATGCTCCAAGCCCTGGAGCATAACCTACCGGTCAAGGTACTTAGATAATTTCAGTTATGTCTTAATTATTTCAGTTCTAAAACACAGAGTTACCAAATGGGATTAATTATTATTGTGAGGCCTTCAGGCCAGCTGTTGACCACCACAGTAAGTGAGGTATTCCTTGCAGGTGTTTGAATGGAAGTTACTGCATTCATTCATCAGCAAGCTGATCTCTGTTGCTGTTCATGGAAGTCAGTATCTTAAAAATACATTCTCAGTATCTGCAAAACTCTGTGCTGTTGAGAACTACCAAATTATATTCTCTCTTTCTCCTTTCTGATGAGCTGATCGATAAAGGAGGCATTTCCATAACATGGTATTTACCCTCTCTACAGTTGAAATACAATATTTACAGTTGCAAATATTCTTCACAGCTGGTAGCTGGTTTCTCTATCCTGCTTTTATGATAAGTTTACAGTACATTGCTATCGCAATCCTACATGTTTTTTGGCTGCCTCAGAAAAAAAAGAAAAGGCAGCTGCACTGAGGTCTTGTGTAGTGTTTATGCACGAGGTGTGTGTTTCTTTTGGGTCAGATTCTGAAGGGAACCTTCCTGGTGCTGCTGGTGCTTCCATGCTGCCCATGCTGAGTGTGAGCATTTGGGGTGTGTGAGACATGCTGGCTCGAGCAACCTCAGTCAGACATCCCACTGCTCATCTTCCTCAACCTGTCCGTGCATTTCTCTAACCTCCTGCACTCGAGTCGTTTAGTGGGAACCTGAACCAACTGAAAAATGGGAAATTGTGGGGGAATAAAATTGCTGGAATTTGCAGAAAGATGGTGCAAGTTGGGTGTTTGACTTTGGTGTGCTCCAGGGGGGCTGGGAATCTTTGAACTTCTTCTGCAATTCTCAGTCAAATATTTTTCTGATTTCTACGTATTTTTGTTAGTACTAGTTAAATCATTTACAGTGCAAGAATTATTGGAAATATGCATACACACATGTATATAAAATTTACATTTTCCCAGCCCTGTCAACTTAACAGCCTTATTAGCATTTTCATATCATCTTTCCAATTAGTAAATCCCTCTTTTTTTTTTTTTGTTGATGTTCAGCTTGCAAGTAAAAGAGAAAGCTCCCTTGGATTAGATTTACATCGTGTCGTCCTCTTTGATGAAAGCACTGATTAGCAGGAGTCGCTTGGTGTCGTTCCCCCCATGCCATTCCCCACATGAGCTGTCAGCTTTCATCAGGAGCAGGAAATGCATCTTTGTAAAGCATAACTGTTATTAGCAGAATTCAAACTATGGAAAGGTTGGGTTTTTTCTTTTCACTCGCAGATGTGTTAGAAGAGCAGGGAAGTGTGTGGGCAACTGTGCTTTTTGATTTTGATCATATTTCTCCCCTGCATTTTCTGTTATGGCATTGTTGAATGACTTACCCCAAGTTCTCCCACCTCTGTGAAAAACAAGTACAGTGTGATAATGGGTTTTTGTTGTTGTTGACTGGTACATCGGGTCCTCTGTTAGCAAACCAGTTAAATGGTGAGTCACTCCAGGGAGTAGGAGTGATTGCAGCACGCAAAAAAAAACAGCGTAGGAAATTTTGAATTAATATAAGCAGAGAAGCTATCAATAGAAATGCTGACCGCTAGTGTTCCCTGAAGTAGAACAATCTGGCTTCGAGGAGGAGAAAATAGATTAATGTTGGTATTAGCAATGAAGTCTCAGTTTGTTCTGCAGACGTTTCTGTTTGGCCTTCAGAGAGGAGGTGGCGTCACCGTCACCGATGCTCGTGCTGGTGGATGAGGGGACAAACAGCTGGCCAGAGGCTGCTCATCGTGCTGGTAGCAGAGCTTGGAGCTGTGGCCCTGCTCAGGGTCCATCACCTGGGCGTGGGTCTGCCTCCCCTCGCAGGGGCAGGAGACTGCCCAGAGTGTGGTCTGGGGTGCAGCTAATGCAGGGCTCTGGGAGGGGAGCAGGAACTTGCTCCAGGAGCTCCTTGAGCACTCGCGGGACCTCCTGCCCTGCCCCCCATGTGCCAGCCCTTTCCAGTAGCATGCAACCCTCCTGACAGAGCCTCAGCAAACATCTTCTGCTGGTTTTCACATCAGCCAGCAAGTGTCCATTAAAAAAAAAAAAAAAAAAAAGTAGCTTTGAATGTATTTATTTGGAGTATTTGTGAAAGTTCAAGGCTTTGATTAAATTGGTTTTACTAGTTCTGTTAGCTAATAGAAAAAAGTGAGGTTATGTAATGAACATGGTCTTTTTAATGGTAATATAAATGTTTGCTAATTACCATATGGAGATGAAGGTCATATTAATTACAAAACGGTTCTTGCAACGCTACCAGGCAACCATCCTTTTAATTTTTTTTTTATGGGATTAATTAGAGATAATATGCATTCAGGACTGACAGCTTTTCTTCATAATGTTTTCCAGAAAAACATGTATGGCTCTATTTGAAACTAATTGACTGCTGTGTGCCCTGCACATCTGTGCTGGGTGGTGGCATCGACATCTTGGCTGCACTTTGTCCAAAAAGGGCAATCAAAGCAAAAAGCCAGCACAACAGCAGTGTTGGAGCACGTTTAGCCTTCTTAAGCATGAATTTAAAATACAGATGAGAGCTTGTGCCAAGAGGCTGCTTGGGAGCATCGAGTCTGTTCTCATTAAAGACTGTGGGTTAACTCTTGTGCCGGCAGTGTAAATACCAACTGCCTGGAGTGGGGTGGGCAGGAGAACCTGCTGCTGCTCAGCCTTGTCCTGCATGGGGCTCTCTCTTCTGCTGCATCACTGGCACACCTGGAGTGGGATGCAGTGTCTTCCTCCAGGACTGGGCTGTTCTCATCATGGCAATGGTGAGCTCTTCCCCTCCCCTATTTCTGAGCAATCTCTGTGCTGGAGGCACAAATTAATTTAAAATGGGCAAGACGTGTGGTGCCCAAGCCTTCCCCCTCCTGGGCATGCTCCTGAGGCACTTGGTGCATGGACACGGGTGTGCAAAGGGCCACAGACAGTTTGGGGAGCATGGGGAGCTGGGTCCCAGAGCCGTGCAAGGATAGCAGTTCAGGCATTGCTGATGGCCACGAGTAGGCTGGTTGCTCCATTCTAGAGTGGGACAGGATGGCTGATTCCAGTGTGGAGCTGTTGGGGCTCATGGTTTAGCTGCTGGTGCTTTGAGTTGCTCTGGGCCTCCCTGGCACTGCACTGGTGAGGTGGTGCCCAGCATCTCGTCTGCTTCCTGAGGCACACGAGCACTGGTGGCGGTGCAGAGTGCCATACTCAGCCTGGCACAGTGGGAAGTGGTTTTCGCTTGTCACGAGCCACGTGTGGTAATTGCAGTCTTGCCCTTGACTGCCATGACTTTCCGAATATCATGGAGAGTGGCTTGGTGTGTCTGGGAAGACACAATAAAGACACTTTTACACCTGCCAGGTTCAGCAGAAAGGAGGGAATGCATATTTGTTATTGACAATCTCACATTCATATACACGTCCCAACTCCACAAGGGATTGGAGGACATGTCACTTCCTTCTCAATCCCACTGGAGAAGAAAGGTGCTTATCAAAGTCCTCTTATCACAAAAGGAATGAAAACCAGAAAATACCGTTAAGTAAACATTGGCTATTATTTACATGAATCTGTGTGAAAGAATTTGACTCCAAGGTTAAAAACAGAAGGCTTTAGCAAAAACCAAGGCAACAGCTTGGCAACTCCATCAGCCAATTCCTTCAGGACTCTGGGATGCATTTCATCAGGTCCTATACACTTGTGCACATTTAGGTTCCTCAGGTGGTCATGAACCTGATCTTCGCTTACAGTGGGAGAGACTTTGTGCTCTCAGTCCTCATCCTGTCGTCCATCCACTCCAGGGCTGTGGGAGCTGTGAGCCTCCGAGCTGGTACTACTGGTACCAGTGGTACCACTCACCATGATGGGAACCCTGAGCTGGCCTCAGTGTGCAGGCAGCCTCTGGCCCCCTGCCGACCTCAGACAAGTGACAGACTGGAGCGGTGACAGAAGAACTGAAGGCTGGTGATGAGTTTTGGTGTTCAGCACCTCCTGGTGTGCATGTGCACATTGTATTCACTTGTGTGGGTGTGCATTGGTGCTGCGTTGTAGGCGAACTGAACCAATCCTCTTAAAATTGCAGCTCTTGTGCCCAGGCATTCTTTGATTGCTACAAAATGATGGCTAATGATCTGGATTTGTATTAATCAGAGTGGGAATAAAAGGATGGCAAATCTGAAACTGACAGGCTCTCTTCAGGGTACCCCTCTCAGGGGCTGTGCCCACAGTCGTGGCTCTTCCCTGTGTGTGGCTGTGTCGCTTGGACGAGTCGTGTCATGGCTGAGCAGCTTCTTTGCCCTCCCCCTGCCCACGCTTTGGAAGATCATGCTGAAGATAAAAGTCAAGAGGAAGAATAAGCCCTTGCCTGTGTTTCACCCTGTGCCAGGATTTAGTTTTTAGTCCCAAACTCTTTGCTGTTCAGTTTTAGATGTTTAACGTGTCAGTCAAGTTGAACGTTGTGATGACAGCAATCAGATTCACTCGAGTACTTTTGTGCTGGCACAGTGCTCTCGTTCGGATATGTGTCAGCAGAGGGGATTTAAAATATGGATATGCCACGCTGAACTGAGCTCAGAAGGATTGTGTGCACAGAGAGATGGTCAGTATCTTAAAACAATTACCGTTCAAATAGGGTGGAAAGGAGGAAGGAATACTAATGTCTGTTCTGATGATGTGTATCTGAAGCCATGAAGGGGTTTAGACTCAGATGCTTGAAGGTATTTAGAAGTCTAAGCCTAGCTTAGGTGGCCAGGTCATTACATGCAGAAATCTGTAGAGACTCTGGAGAGCACGGTGAAGGTCATAGGATAAGGACTAGGAACAAGCCAGTGCTAGAAGCTGAACCCAAAGCACCTTAGTCATAAGTGCCTTAATTGTTGTGGTGTTTTTCACCTTCAAGTTTATTAACATGTAGGTGCTGCCTTTCTTTGCAGAGCTCATTGTTTTTCTCAAGGTGTATGTAGTGAATTTAAGCTTGTTGGGCATGAGCTGGATTTTCTTGGTTACCCATCAGAGGTCTCCTAGATGTTAAGGGTCCAGCCCTCTGAAAATCAACATTATCACAAACACTACCCTCAGCAGTTTCTCGATGGTTCAGAGAGATGTGTGAGGCTTAATGTGTAAATGTGGCAGAGGGTTTCTTTTCAAGTAAAAAAAAAAAGGAAATCGCAGAAGTATGTGAACATTTTAATGTTTAATGCTTGTCTTGAACTTATATCTAAGATGTATCTTATATAAGTGTCTTTAAGACACTCTTTGGGCCTTATTTTAAAGGAATAATTTTCTTGATTAGAAAATTACTCTCGCACTGATTTTTGTTAATATAATACGTTATTGCTGATGAACCCGAAGGTGACCTTCAAAAAGAGGAAACCCTGAGAGGTCTGTACTGTTGCTGTAGCCGGAGCAGCTGGGTCATCATGCAGCTCTACAGCTAACATTGTTCTTTGGGGACATTGTAGGGACTTTGGGGGAAAGCACATACATGGGCATCACACCAATTTGTGCTGGAGTGGGACTGAGTGTGTCAGGCTGATGCTCAAAGCTGGAGGAGGTCACAGGCTGTTTCTGATTTGTTCAGGACTCGTCTAAATAGTGAAGTTGCCATACAAACGAGGGGGTGACCTTAGGATACCAGATCCTCCTCTATTTCCTCTCAGTTTGGATTGTCACCCTTTTAAGTTTCTACATCTTGGCTCCCCATGCTTTCTGATCCACTGCACTATTATGGGACACGTTCTGCATGAAGTGGCCGTGTGAAGAGGTGGTTGGCAGCCACCCTGGGTTGTTGAGCTCTTGGGTCATCAAACCCTCTGGAGAGTGGTTTTGAGTTCGGTGCTTGATCTCTGTCATCTGCAAAGTGATGGATGCTTCTGTGGTCTTTGTGGCATCCTGGAACGAAGAGCCCAGGGTGTTTGTCACCCCACTCAGGGCTGGAGTTCAGGCTTGGGGAGCCCTGTGTCCCCCAGAGATGATGTGGCCGCATGGGAGGTCAGGGTGGTTGTCCTAAAATAATGACAGTGACAATTGGACCTGCTGCTGTCTGCTGGCTCAGGACTGGTGCAGAGATAAGGTCCTTTGTGCCAAGTTCCCAGGTGCCTCTCAGGAGCTCCCTGGAAAGCAGATGAGGGTGAGTGCTGACAAATTCAGCTGTGAAGGGTGAGACAGTTTATCCCAGTTTCAGAGTGTTTGTTTTTCATCTTTTTGCTGGGTTGAAAAGATGCCTTTAATATCGTTCCAGTGATACGAAATGAATGGTGTACTGGACTGGGGACTAAAAACCACTCCAGCTTAAAAAAATTAATTCCTCTGTACTATAATCAAGTAGAAAATGAGAGGATTGTTAAGCCTGTGTTTTCTTTGTGGCAAAGACAACTTAATGGAAGTCTGGAGTGTGCGATTGAGCTAACAAAGTTTTAGAAAGGCAACAGAAGTAGGTAGCTGGTAGCAGAACGACGTGTGTCTGACAGCTGAGTACAGAGGATGTGGTGACAGAGGCGCGGAGTGAAGTCTGGAGATACCGGCAAAGGGAGTCTGGCAGCAAGAAATAGGCTGGTGAGAACAAAGCAGTGCCTGTCGTGGGAATGATTGCTCGTCCCTTTTGATCACGGAGAGGAGGGTGCTCAGCAGCTTCAGGCACGGGGAGCGGAGCCAGGGGTGTGGGGCTGCAGCTGGGTGTGGGGGGCATTGCTGCACGGCCCCTTCGCCCCGGCCCCTGCCCGGAGGGGGCTCAGCAGCAACTGCTCTGGGCAAGGAGGGAAGGGGGCTTTTCTCCTGGAACTCAGGGCAGAAGCCCTTCAGGTTTCACACTTCTTGAAGGCGGCTGCTCAGTCCCCCTGAGCTGGCTGTTGGCCGGGCTTAGCAGTGCCTGTGAGATCCTGAGGGAACGGCTGAAATGCAGCGTGTGTAATCTGCTCAGCCCCTGCCCTGGCTTTGGTTTCCTTCCAGCCCTGTGGGTGGCCAGGAGGAGATGGAAGCTCTCCAGTGACACGCTGCCGTGGGTTTTGACCCCAGGAAGGACAGAACAGGAATTGTAATGGGCCATGTTGGCTTTCTGGTGGGCTTTGAGGGGAGGCTTTCATGAGATGTTGGTTTAAGAGACTCCATCCAGCGCTGGCAGTGCCACGGGCCCTGTCTGCTCATCTCCTCGTGCAGTTGCTCTATCACGTCTCACCAGCAGCCCCCGAGTTATTCATCGTGAGCACGCGGCTCTGACCAGGACACAGCCTACTCAGCAAAGCCAGAATGACAAACAAGGTCTTCAGTGTGGAAAAGGCAGCAGTGCCCAGTGCTGAGATAGCCCTGCCTGTTCATTTGAGGGGCAGAAGATGGAAATAGGAAGAAAATTTTACCAGTGATTTCATGTTGAGCCTTTCCAGCCTGCAGCGTGCTGTAAAGCTTTATTAACAGTGTGGTTTTAATTTTTTTATTATTTTTAAAATTATTATTTTTTAGACTGCTTGTGTGGGCCAGCCCTGGCCACACAGCGGTGGATCGGGTGGCACACTGGTCTGTGTGTGCAGCAGCCCTGCTCTCTGTATGTGCAGTGGGTAGCCTTGCTCTGTGACAACTGCACCAAAGCCTTTTCATCAGCTTCCTTTCACTCAAGTGTACAAATTCTGCTCTCATTACACGTACTAGCTCTCAAATTTACAGGCAGGAACTTCTTGGATAGACTAATATTCCTTGGCCACCCTAGCATGCAAATTTAAAATTTAATATCTTGTGGCACGTTTGTTCGCTTTTATGCAAATTCTAATGTAAGATTATGTTTTGTAGTTGTAAATTAGAAATTATAGTAAGTTATGCAGGGGAAGGGTATGTGAAAATTGGCAGTCTTGGATTTATATTTCTTTAAATGAGGTAATCCTAGTCGTTTGAGTAATACAGAGATGTACATCCTCTTAAAAGGAGAAAACTTTAACAGCAAACATGGTTTAAATGGGTACTTAGCTCCCATAGCTGTTAATGAAGAACTGGTTGCTACAAGACTGTCTCCCTCAGTCTCCTGACTTCTCTGTATGCATTTTGAGGCAAACAATAGGTTAATTGTTCTGGTGTAGGCAAAAGAAATAAAATCCAGACATGGCTCACTTTTGTTCTTCTGTAACCACGCAGCTGAGGGGGTGTGTGGGGACCTGTCTGGAGGAGGGAGCTGGGCTGGTGCAGCAGGGCTGGGCTGTAACTCCTGCCTGGAATCGGTGGTTCCTGGGGGACAGCAGCTCCTGACACAGCTCTCTGCCCTTAATTTCTGTTGAGCAGATCTGAAACCTCTGTGACACACTGGGATAGCTGGATCTGGCTGTTGTTCTGACTGTCCCAGGCCTTTACATGGCAGCTTGACTTGGCCCGTCCCAGCCACGGTGGCCACCACCAGCTGCGTGTGGCAGCTTTGGCTGGTGAGCAGCTCCTGCCATGCTGTGGTGACAAATGCAGGAAAATCAGGGACAGCACAGGGAAGGGAAATGCAGAATCTGAGTGAAATAATTTTTCTCCTGGGGTGCTGCTCACACTTGTTCTAGAAGCAGCCAGAGCATTAGAAGAAGTCAAATTCCCTGGAATTCACACCACACAGGCTGCACTGGAGGATTGGTCTTCAAGACTGAGTCTTAGTGGCCCACAATTTGCCATGAAGTAGATGAGAGAAAAAGGGGATAACTCAATAATAGAGAATCCTTTTGTGTATAACCAAAGAGTTTCTGAACACGCTCAGTATTTAGATTTGCTTTTTAGAAATCAGTATCTCTTAAATCACCGAAGGGAGTGACGGGCTCTAGTGCTATAATATCTATACCCAGCATATTTAAAACCCACTAAAATCAAAAGTATTTCACAATAATGTTAATTGCATATGGATAAGATTTTGTAAAGCAATTTAGGTTCAGTCTCCCTCACTTTCAGTGATGCCTGAGCTGTCATGCTTCAAAGCAGCTTTTGAAAATGGAGTTTCCAGGGCTGAGCCCTGTATGTGCTTTTGAAATCACTCCTTAACTCTGAAATACTGGTATTTTTCTAGATTGCCTGTTGACAGGGTGTCTCTTCCCTTCCTGTAGTGTCTCCACAGGAAATAATGTGATGGAACCCTTGGAGCTTGGGCGTGGGACTGCGCCTGGTCCCAGATGGATCAGGCACGGCCTTGGCTTGCCCCCGCGGCCAGGGCAGCCCCAGCACACACAGCAGGGCTCACAGAAAGGCCTTCCTAGCCCTCGGTGCAAAGAGCGAAGAAAAACACTGGTGTTATGGGCCGTTCAGCTCATTTCTTTGCAAATCTGCAATGGCTGACATCTGTTTGCTTTTCTTTGTGGTTTTGGAAAAGAAGAGAGGATTTGGATTCAAAATAGCTATAAGATGGCTTGACATGGAGTAGCATGAATAGGCTTGTTTTGTCTCCTCCTGTTATGAATCACTTTCCATATTAATTTCAGACTTTGAGTCGATGTGTATCTGGCCCTGCAGAGCTGCATACCACCTTAGCTCGTCCTGTTGTTTGAAAAGAAATACCTTGTGTTTATTTGCTTTGTATCAGAAACCAGGGTCCCACATGGAGGCTTGGAGAGGTGGGTTTGTGACGAGCCCGAGCTGCCGGGGGAAGTTCAGCCTGTTCAAAGGCTCTCCCTGAGCTGGGGAATTTCAGGTGTGCTCCCAGCCCTCCAGTCAGACGTTCAGACGTACTGCTGTGCCCTTCCTTCATCCACTACCTCCGGCTTTGCTTTCTGCCACGACTCTGCAGTCAGCCCGTGGAGTCCGCGTGCCCCGCGTGCCCAGGGCAGTGTTCACTGCTGTGGAGGGGCAGCGCTGGGGCAGTCCCATGGCCCGGCCTGAGATGTGCATTCAGAGCCTGCCAAGGTCTCCTGTCGGCTGCAATTGCTTGCAGAGCTTTTTTTCCTCCTTTTTTTTTGGATTTAGCATCAGTCAACTTGCAGTAAAGGTCCTTCCCTACTCTTTTGCCAGATGTCATGGATTACTGCCTCTGAACGGCTTTCCCATGAAAAGCATAAATAAATACAAATCCTCAAGCTCCTGGCAGGAATTCAAGACCCCCTCCTCTGTTCAGTTGAGCTTCCTTTTTCCCCCCCCTTCTTCTCAGACAGATTAATGTCTTGTCTTTAATGGCCTGTTTTGGTGAAACATCAAACCCACCCATCCTTCTGTGTGTGCGTGCCTGGAGGAGAACGTGGCCATTTTAGGGATGAAGAGGACAGCCGTGGGGTGGGAAGCTGAGCACCTGCGTTTGTCTTGAGACATTTATTGTGCCTTTTGTGTTGTCTGGGGGTCAGATGGAAGTGGGAGAGGGCGGTGTTCATGTCCCAGCTGTGTTCTATTGTTGCTCGACAGGCAGTCTGTGGGATGAGTTCCCCTTGTGTGTACAAGGGGCTGAAGGAAGAGTGGAGCAAATGGAGGGAAGGAAAACTGGAGCATCTTTTCAGTGCAAATGATGGAGCAGTGCTACTCCTTATTCTGTATTCCTGCATGGGTTTGACCACGCTGAGCTTGTGCTGGGCAGTGCTGGGGTTCTCCCTGCTGGCTGAGGGATAACTGGAGCTAATCCATGGGATCAGCTCTTTGACTTACAGTGTTTCTAGCCCTGTAACGTAAAACTCAGGAGCTGGACCCCACATAAAGGTGTGATACCAGTTTAATAACCATCCAAATGGGAAGGAAGGAAGGAGAGGGCTTTAAATCTGTCGCTGGGTCATATTTTCAAGTCCTTCTCTGATATTTAGAAATTCTTTTTACTGGAAGCTGAGAGTTCCAAACCACGGGATTCCTGGAAAGGTAGTTTAAAAAAGAGTAGCTGGAGTATAGAAAAAGCTAGTTCTCCAAACCTTTGCAGGTCACCATTGCAGGCATTACCAGCAGGGCACTAAATGACTGTGCTGATTAAAGCTGGGAGGAGCCATTTGCATTTCTTTACATTTCCCTGGGAATGGGGCATCTCATCCGAGCACAGGCTCCTGCAGCCAGCTGCAGTTTGCTGTCCTTCTAGCACCTTCATGTAGGGAATAGCAGGCTGCCTTTCCAGGGCAAACTGCAAACCTGGGAGCTTTGCTGGCAACACCAGTCCCCAGGTGAGGGACCAATAAATTCGAGCACTGGGATGTGTGTAGAAAAAAGAAGGGGATGTATCCTGGTTTGCTGTACACCAGCACTCATCCAAACATTATCTGTGGCCACTGTTTTGTTCTCAGCTGCCATCCTCGTGGTGCTGCTGTGCTGGCTCTCTCCCCTCCCAGTTCTTTTGTGATTTGTGAATGATTAAGATGGAGTCAGACAGAAAGCAGAGTTGGCACAGCCAGGCTGTTACCCTATTAGAAGGTCCAGATGTACTGAATAAGGGTTCCTTGTGGCTTCTGATGGGGAAGAAACAAAACAGTGCTCTAGTTAGGTTTAAAGGATTTGGTAAGCACACATGTGTCATGGTCTAACTGCCTTTGATGGGTACCAGATGGCAAACAGAAAGGGGAGGATGGAGCTGGGGGAGGCCACAGCGCGGAGGTGGGGGAGGCAGAAGGATGGAGAGGTCCTTTGTGGGGAAATTTCATGTGCAAAAGGTGCTTATTTACACATGTATATAGGTGCTTGGACAGAGTTAAATATGTATATGTGTATAAAGTAATTTTTCTGCCCTCTGGGTCACTGAGACACAAGCCTGTTGCTTACCATGGCCTCTCTTAGAAATGATGGATCTCACTGTGATGTGTCTCACATCTCTGTGTGGGTTTGCAGCCACCTTCAGTTCCCGAGGAGGGTGAGACTGTGCAGCTGCAGCACTGGGAGCTGGGAGGTTTGGTGGGGGTGCTGGCCTGGCTGACTGATCTCCCCTGTCTCCACTGGAGTTATATCCAGTGCTGAATCTCAGCGTCAGAGGGAATAAGCTGTCACACAGACACAGAGTGCAGGGATGCTGCAGTGCTGCCAGGGGCTGGCTTGGGGAGAAACAGACATTGGGTCAGTTCGTACCACTTGTAATTGGTTTCTAAGTCACTGAATCCTTGGGCTGATGAGATTTTCTCTTTAAAAAATTACATTTGTATATAATGAGTTGGGAAAGAGAAGACAGCCCAGTGATTTATTTGTATGCAGTGGTTTAAACACTGTGAGTGTTCTCAAGCCATTCAGTCCTAAAAAAGCCAAACATACTGGAAAGAGTTGAAAGGATTATGTATGGCAAAAGTGCTGGAAGAGACCTTCATTGACATGTCCCCCTTTTCCAATTTGCAGTCTATAGGACACTGCATCTTTAACCAGGAGATTCTGTCGCTTAGATAATTTGGAAAATAGTGAGGTATTAGGATTAAAACTCCAGGCTAAATGCCTCATTAGTGTAAACCAGCATGGCAGTTCGGCTTCCAGGGAAACTTATGGATTTATATACCAGCTCCATGTCTGACACGGTATGTTTTCCACTCCTGTGTTGTAATTCACTACAGCTTGTACAATAATGTAGATGAACTGCTGGCAGGGAAATGGAGTAGATAAATCTTTTATGAGCGAGTCCAGTGTCCCTGAGCTGTGCTCAGCCCTCTGGGGGCTGCACAGGAGCCGGGCTGGCTCTGGCAGTGCTCTGGTGTCTGCCACAGGGTGAGAGGTGGGAGCTTCACCTGCATGTGGTCCCTGAAGTCTCCATCTGCTGGGGTAGCCACTGCTCCACCTGGAGCTGTCCCATATACGTGGGACAAACACACCCCATGCACACCTCTTTCAGTGACAAAATGGGTGTTAGCAAAGCATTTTCCTTTCTCCTGCAGGAGCAGGGAGGGTGTTACAACCAGAGCTGGAAAAATATTTTGCCAAAACCTATTTGATTAAAAATAAAAGCAAGTATTTGTTATAAATGAAATGTTTAGAAAAATGTGTCAATTCCCATATAATTTCCATGGAGAAACATTTTGGAAGTAAAAAATATGTAGATCTAGAAAATGTCAGAATTTAGCTGGGGGATTTTGCAGGGTAGTTTTATGTGTGTGCCTTTCTCCCATTTTCTTTTTGCATTTCATAGGATATTGAGTGATCATATTATTGCTGGCATAATGTGGTGTGATTTGATAAATAACTAACGCATTTATTTACATTTCTAAAATGTGTGTATTTAGATACACATGATTATGTGTTGAATCAATAAGGGCAGCTACTCTCTAGTATGGTCTGAGCCCTCTGCTTTCCTGCGTCAAAGTGTTTCATTATCAAATACTAAAATTTGATGTTTTTGATATGTCTGAAACTGAGCTGAAAGCATGATTTGAATCACTGAATAATAAGGGTTAGAAAGGTCCTTGATCCAACTGAAAGTTGGCCTGGAGGTCCTTTGGTCAAACTCCTCTCCTCAAAGAAGGCCAAGTAAGTTTGGATTAGCTTGCTCGGGATCATACCCCTCTGAATTTTGAACACATCCAAAGTGCCAATTCCTGGGCCTTCCAGTGCAGGATTACTGTCACGGTGGGAATTGTTTTCCGATATTGCAGTGTCTCATGCTGCAATGTGCTTGTCCTTGTGCTCTGCTCCTCTGGAGCCTGTTCCTGTCTGCCTCACACCCTGCGTTAGGGGGTGAAGGCTCTAAGAAAGTCCTCTCAGACTTTCCTCCTCTTGAACAAACACATCTCCCTCAAACTCTCCTCCTCCATCATGTGTTCCAGCCCCAGGGAATGCTGGAATGTCCATCTGCCATTGATCTGTCTGAAGTGGATGCTGATAACAGTGAAGATGCATTGGCACAAGCTTCAGCCTGGGTGGCTGCTCAGGCACCCACCAACGTGTGCCCTCGCTGGGCTCTCAGCTCCATCTCCACAGCCCCTGTACCTTCTGCTGCCAGGGCTGGCTGATTAAAGCCTCTTCAGATATGTTAATTCTCCTTGTCGTCATGTTTCCAGAGCCTAATACAGACATGGCTTCTGTGCCAGCGTGGGGGATGCTCTCCCCGCAATGCAAATCACAGATATTTTTATCTAGACAAAAAGTGTTTCAATTAGTAATAAACAACAGCTGTCGTGGAGGAATTAAAAATAATAGAGTTGCTCAACTCATATGGTGCAGTGCCTCGTGCAGAGAGTATGTGGGCAAAAAGAGAACATTCCTAACAAAATCCTAAGAACTTCTGTTTTATGACATTTACTTAAACTGAAACCCAGCACTTGCATTGGGGATTTTCTGTGCTGGAGGAGTCCAGGGAGACAAGGAACCCACAGCCACTACTGGCACCCTACAGCTGGTGCTCTCACATGTTTTGAGACATCTCCAGAGTGAGGATTTGCAGACTTTACCTGTATTTGGCTGGGTTGGGATCCCCAGCCAGCCCAGAAGTCGCTCAGTGAGCACCGTTCTGGGTCTCTACATGTTGTCACTTGTGGCCTGTCTCTGTCACAGCCACCCTGCCTGGTGTGCCAGACGTTCACCACGAGCGTGCCAGGGGCCACACACAGAGGGGAGAAGTGGCTGTAGCTCCAGTCCTTGGGATGGATGGCTGACGTGCATCTTCCCACTGCTGTGCCAGCAGGTGTGAGGATGTAAGCAGCTCTAACATGGGCAGCTGAAACCAGGAAACAAAGGATGCTGGTGTGCATGAGCCTTGGGAATACTTGGCTCATCCTGCCATCAGCAGGCTAAATATTTGTAATTTCTGTCATAAAAAATTCACCAGCTGCAGAAGTCAATAGAGGGGAAGTAGTAAACATGACATGACATTGCTTTCCTAGCATTGCTGAGAACAAGAATTCTCTTCCTTCAAACAAAAGCCAGACATTGCTGCCTGGATGGACTTGAATACTTTTAGGATCTTGTCAGAAAAATGTCTGCCCCAATTCAGTCATTTAGAAGAAGATCCCAGGTCTCTTTAGAGTAATAAGGCTTGAATGTAATCTTGAGCACAGTGATTTAAAGTGCAAGGAATGTTTCTTTACCCTGCCTCTTTATAGGGCAATGCATTTTTAATATTGAATGATCCAAAAGTCAGTTCAGGAAGGATATACAATCAAAGGAAGGAAATAGGTCATAATTTCTCACGAGGGACTGCATGAAGCCTTCAGTCATCTTAAATTCCCCATCCAGTCCATTTCCCTGAATATTAGATGGTGCCAAAATGGGGGCTTGTTTTGGGGTTTTTGTCCCAGTGATTTGGCATGTCAGCAGCAGCATATGTTGAACATCTCAGCTGGCATCTTTGGGGCCACAAAGGTAAAACTCTGCCCCATGGTGAAAACAGATGGGCTGGTTTATCTTTCCTTGTGGGAATAAGACACGTGCCATTACTACTGAGGAGGAGCAATAACCACCTCCTGTGTTACTGAAAACTTCTCTGTCTCTGTTGCTGAGGTCCCAAAGCCCTTATAGCTTCAATGAGAAATGAAATTATCTCTCTTATTTATATCCAGTGATAATTGCTTCTTCTAATTGCCCTAGTTTGTGAGTTTCTTCCCAGCAGGTTAGGCTGAAATTTCAATTTCAGTTTGATTTGCATAATCACTTGAGCCTCTTTCCCTTCCTCCCTTCTTTCACGTGACATCAGGACTTGCTTGTCCTTCCCCGGGACCAGATGCAGTCCTACAGGCATGTGTCAGGGGGAGAGTGGGTCAAACTCAGTCTCCTAGTCCAGTCTGTCTTTCAGTACCACTTCTGAAGTGATATTTCATTTATGGCGTTCCTTGGCAGCTAATGATGGCTGGGCTGAAGATGTGGGTGATCAGGTGTCACATTGTGGGTGAGTGGGGAGGTTAGGGGTGCTGCTGGTGTCCTGTCTGTATCTTCTTACACTTTCCTAGAGCAGGGTGTTGCGGGCTGTGCTGCCGGTCCTGCCGAGGACACGGTCCTGGGTGCAGGGATTGAGGCAGCACAGGGCAGGACACGGCGCTTTCAGCCATCAGTCTGGCTCTGTAGGTGGCAAAGTAATTCCTGAACTAGGTTCCCAGGGCTGGAGAAGCAGAGGTTCTGGCCACCCCGGGGTTGTAGGGGCAGGCTCCCAGCTGCAGCCCCTCTGACGGCGATTCCCCGGTCCGGCAGGGAAATGAGAGCCAGGACTTGCCCCTGCTGTGCCTGTCACCATTTCATGGCACACAAAAGAGGAACGGCGGCTCTGTCCTGAGGTCCTCTGTGTCCCCTGACACTCCCTTGCCTTGCCAGGGGGATCTCGGTACACCTGGTGCTCCAGGGACGGCTTGGAGGCAGTGGCTTGGGCCTGGCCTGTGGGCTCAGAGTGGCCCTTGGGCTCAGGGTGGCCTGTGAGCTTGGGCTAGCCCATGGGCTCAGGCTGGCCCTGGGCTCAGGGTGGCCCTTGGGCTCAGGATGGCCTGTGGGCTCAGAGTGGCCCTTGGGCTCAGGATGGGCTGTGGGTTCAGGGTGGCCCCTAGGTTCAGGGTGGCCCTTGGGCTCAGGGTGGCCCCTCGGTTCAGGCTGGCTCGTGGGCTCAGGGTGGCCCCTGGGCTCAGGGTGGCTCGTAGGCTCAAAGTGGCCTGTGGGCTCGGGCTAGCCTGTGGTTCAGGGTGGCCCTTGGGCTCAGGGTGGCCTGTGAGCTTGGGCTAGCCCATGGGCTCAGGCTGGCCCTGGGCTCAGGGTGGCCCTTGGGCTCAGGATGGCCTGTGGGCTCAGAGTGGCCCTTGGGCTCAGGATGGGCTGTGGGTTCAGGGTGGCCCCTAGGTTCAGGGTGGCCCTTGGGCTCAGGATGGCCCTTGGGCTCAGGGTGGCCCCTCGGTTCAGGCTGGCTCGTGGGCTCAGGGTGGCCCCTGGGCTCAGGGTGGCTCGTAGGCTCAAAGTGGCCTGTGGGCTCGGGCTAGCCTGTGGTTCANTCAGGGTGGCCCCTGGGTTCAGGCTGGCCCATGGGCTCAGGGTGGCCCCTGGGTTCAGGCTGGCCCATGGGCTCAGGGTGGCCCCTGGGTTCAGGCTGGCCCATGGGCTCAGGGTGGCCCCTGGGTTCAGGCTGGCCCATGGGCTCAGGGTGGCCCCTGGGTTCAGGCTGGCCCATGGGCTCAGGGTGGCCCCTGGGTTCAGGCTGGCCCATGGGCTCAGGGTGGCCCCTGGGTTCAGGCTGGCCCATGGGCTCAGGGTGGCCCCTGGGTTCAGGCTGGCCCATGGGCTCAGGGTGGCCCCTGGGTTCAGGCTGGCCCATGGGCTCAGGGTGGCCCCTGGGTTCAGGCTGGCCCATGGGCTCAGGGTGGCCCCTGGGTTCAGGCTGGCCCATGGGCTCAGGGTGGCCCCTGGGTTCAGGCTGGCCCATGGGCTCAGGGTGGCCCCTGGGTTCAGGCTGGCCCATGGGTTCAGGGTGGCCCCTGGGTTCAGGCTGGCCCATGGGCTCAGGGTGGCCCCTGGGTTCAGGCTGGCCCATGGGCTCAGGGTGGCCCCTGGGTTCAGGCTGGCCCATGGGCTCAGGGTGGCCCCTGGGTTCAGGCTGGCCCATGGGCTCAGGGTGGCCCTGGGGCTCAGGCTATCCTGTGGGCTCAGGGTGGCCCCTGGGCTCACAGACACCCCGGGGTGTGTGACAGCGTTCCCCCTCCGGTGGCTCGGGCCCTGCCTGTAGGAACAGGCTGGGTTTGCAGCGACTCCCTGATGCTCACAAGGAAATTCGGGCCAGAAGGCACAAAGCTGCCTTGAAGACAAAAGCCCTCCCTGCTTATAGATCACACCTTGTCATCTAACAGATTTCTGTGGGTAAAGAGCCTATTTTTCTCACTTCTGTCCCAGTCTTCTAAGGTGTGAAGAGCTTTTAGTCAAGCTGGAGGGAAAGAGAAAGGTTTCTGGTGAAGTGACTTGGTTGATCTGGGGTTTGTTTTCAAACCACATCACAGATTTTCTTTTTGCCTGTGATTCTCAGTTCACAGGTTGTGATCTGCAGAAATTTTTGGAAGGAGCTGGTATTTTCCCTAATTACAGCAGATGGGTGCTGGTCATCAAAGCTATTTGAATTCCTGGGGGCGGTTTGCAAAGAAGGGTGAGGAGGAGGGGTGTTTGTGTTGCCCCGGAGCCTGAACAGCTTCCAAGTGGGTGTTGTCCCTGAGGATATTGCATCCCACTGAGCAGAGGGGGAAGGATAGCTCTGGGAGTAACCACTGCCTGTGTGTGCTGTGCCTGATGGACTTGGGGAAGGTGGGAATGGGGAACCACGGTCAGCAGGAATGTTTTGTTACTAACTCAGCATCTGAGCACTCAAGCACCCATTTTTTTATGGATTTGGGTTTACTACTGGTTGCTTTTTTTAGTGCTTCCTTTAACCCTGAAGGTCCTAGATGTGGTTCTGCATTCTAGTATTAAGAAAGCAAAAGGACTCAGATTTAAAAATAACTCTGCAGGGAAGAGGCTACATATATATTTTACTTTTCAATTTCTGGTATGTTTATTTATGTATGTAAATGAAGAAAGGTACCTGTTCAGTGCCTCAAATGTGTGCAGCTCTTCTGCCAAGGGAACAAGACAGAGCCACCCTCTTACAAGACCAACTTATAAAAATCCAAGCACTCTTTGGAAATTAAAATACCCAGGCAAACTTTCTGTTGCTGAAGTGACTATTGGGCCTGGATTTTATCTCCAAGCAGAACTTCTTCACTCTTGAGAGGGAATGCCCTGTCCTGCCCATACTGTGGCCCCTGGCGATGCAGTAGTGGGGGTATTTATGGAGGAAAACTTAAGTGGCCTCTTTGGGCAGCACCAGTGAACTGCAAAACCTGTTAGTGACTGAGCAGGAAGGAATCCTCGCTGCCACCAGCTGAGGCACGTGCTACCATAACCCCGTGTATAAAGACAGCAGAAATCCCCACCCAGGGCATTGAGGAGCAGGATAAAGCTCAGGTTGACATACCCCAGTGTTTGCCAGGATTAGATTTGACAGCCCTTTTCCACCACTGGCAGTAATCAGAGCTCTGATCAGTGTTTGCCAGTGACACTGGCAAGGGCAGCTGGCCATTGCCTATTGCAGTTTGGATATGGTGAGGAGAATGGTAAGAGAACAAATAAAAAGAATCAGTTAAGCTGCAAGAATTGTCTCTTAGCCAGGCTGTGCTGCTCTTGGAGCCTGGCAGTATTTTGTCATAAGTGACGACGGGATTTGGGCTCCCTCCTTTCCGTAAACATCAGATTTGTTCCAAAGGGAACAGATTTTTTTGAGGAAGCAGTGTTGTGATGCTCATTGGAAGCCCAGAATGTGTCTGGCACTGCCCCGTTGGAGGAACGAGGACACTTCAGCTCAGGTGGATGTGGAGGAGAGGCAGCACATGAGGTATATGAATGTGTGGGATCTGCCTTGGCTAGGAAACCAAGGAACTGGTGGTGAGTACCAGTTTTGACAATGACAGACATGAAATGCTGCTTTGCAACATCTGCAACTCTGTGTCCCATCTCCCTCCCCTCCTTCCAGCCTCCACATCTCCAGATCCTTCTGTGCTGAGCAGGAGCCTTGGATGGCTGCTGTGAGCTTTAGGAGCAATACGAGCCTGTGCTCTCTGACTTGGTAGCAAAACCTACTCCAAGAGCTGCAGTGATGTCCCTTGATGTTCCTGGTGTAATAACAAGGAATAAATACAGCCATGTTCATTTCAAATTCCATTTGAAATACAAATAGGTAAACCCTTAAATTAAATGCAAAAGAGACAGTGGAGAAAGGAAGTTCAGTGAACGTTTTTTGTTTTAAATCTTCTGAGAAATACTACAAAGGGCACTGAGTAAAACAAGGCCAAGTAACAAGAGAAGGGCTCTCGCTGCCTTTTGATCCAGAAGCACACAGGGATGTTTAATCCTGGCCTTGCTCCTGGGATGGGAACCTGTATGTCTTGGGCTTCTTGGGCAAGGGAAGGAAGGGCCACAGCTGAACTTGCCTGACACCCCTGGTCACCTCCTGAGTCCCCTCAGGCTACTTGTTTTAATCTTTCTGTCCTTGTGGAGCACAGTAAAATAGTATCTGCTGGGGTGCTGTGGGTTCACACCTGTCCTGTGGCTTCCCGGGGAGAGGAAGTTGCTGTGCTCTTTGGAATAGGCCTTTGACACCTCTTAGCTGCACCTGGAATTATTGATACTGTATTGACCTGTTTGTCTAACAGCTGACCCCAAATCTGTTATGCAAAGCAGAAGAATCCTGTTGAGTTTGTTGGATTGAGAGCAGCCCCCGTGTCCCACCCCCCATCAGCAGGTGCTGATGGGTGCAAACAGCCTCGGCCACAAAACCTGCCCTGGTCATGCTCAGTGATGTCCTGCCATGCTGGGAGGGAAGAGGCTGGATTCATGTGCTGGGGTGCTGAGGGACCCCGGGGTGCAGTGCTGGCCTGTCAATGGCACTGGTTGGCCCTCACAGGACAGGTCAGGTGAGGGTGATGGTTTTCAGCTGCAGGAATTCCTATGGAGAGAAGGGAACAGGAGAGGGGTTTGGATTTAGCACAGATTTGCTATAAGCTGGGTTTACACCTGGATCTGGGAAAGCTTTAGAAATATTTGGTGTGCACTTCGCTTCACAGACTGGCACCTAGGTAGAAGTTTTATTCCTGAGTTCCTCTGCTGGAGGAAAGGCTGAGAGATGTGGGATTGTTCAGCCTGGAGAAGAGAAGCTTCAGGGTGACCTAATTGTTACCTTCCAATGCCTTAAGGGAGCCTGCAAGAAAGATGGAGAGAGACTTTTTACAAGGGCCTCAAGTGACAGGACAAGTGGGAATGGCTTCCCACTGCCAGAGGGCAGAGGTAGGTGGGATATTGGGAAGAAATTCTTCCCTGAGAGGGGCATGAGGCCCTGGCACAAGGTGCCCAGAGCAGCTGTGGCTGCCCCATCCCTGGAAGGGCCCAAGGCCAGGCTGGACGGGGCTTGGAGCACCCTGGGACAGTGGAAGGTCTCCCTGCCCGTGTAGGGGGTGGAACGGGGTGGGCTTTAGGGTCACTCCCAACCCAAGCCATTCTTTGATTCTATGATTGACTGATTCCCTGTCTGCAGTGTGCACACAGATTCCACTTCAGCAGCCAGCAAAATTGGTTCCTATCAGAGCAGCTGCCTCCTGTTTTGTTAAGGAGGAAAAAAGAAATGTTCGCCTGGGAGAGAAAAGCGTTTGTCTCAGGTGAGTGTGGTTGCTGGCAGTGAGGCAGGGAAGGGTTAAGCTGGGCTGGCTGTGCACAGCCCTCCCTGTGCTTTGCAGCAGCCCTTGTAAAATGAGCCCCAAGTGTGCTCAGGCAGCCCAGCACACAGAGCTCTGCGAGGAGCCCAAACCACGCTGTCGGCATCACCAGGACACCGTCACAGGAGCTCGTGTTTCCTCCCAGCTCTCTGCAGCAGTAGCAGGGGGGACCAGTGGGTTTGGGTTCTTGTTTGGCATCCAGGCACACTGGTAGGGGTATTGCTGTGGTGTGTAGTGCAGAGCTGAGCCCCAAACGTGGCTCTGAGATACGGCCTGATGGTGTGGAGGAAGAGTCTAAAGGGTGATTTAGCAAAACAGCAAAACCTTGTGAGAGCTGCTGATAACAGTTTGGGATTTGGCTTCAACTGAGCCATGCCTAGGAATAAAGCTCTTGGAGTAGAGTCTCAGGGCTGGTGGTTTTAGAACTGTCTCTTTGTTTTGAACCGTCCAGTTTGAGCACTGGTGGCTGGACTCAAATCTCACAGAGTCCGTGCTCAAAATTTTCCAAGAACTGAGGCTTTTTAAAGGTGATTCAAGTTGAGCTCCCCTCCTCCCACCATGGTTTTGGAAGATCGTGACAGAGTCTGCTCAATTAAAATGTAATTTAGTTTTCCTCATCTGAGATCTGGTCCTGTTTATTCATGTTGTTGGTGTTATTCCCAGAAATAGCCTCATGGCATTCCCTGAATTCTAAATATCGGAATTACTCTGAGACCAAGTTGTTTGAAAGCCTGGGTGCCTGCAGGACAGCCCAGCAGCTCCTAGTTAGCTTTCTGAATGTGATCCTTCAACCCTGGCTTTTGCTGGACTCACAGATTTTTGCTGGAGTGGGTTGTGAGAGAAAAGCCTGTTTGGGTTGAAACATGCAAGAAAATTAATTTGTGTGTTGGTGAACATTTGAAAACCAGATGTCAGGGCAATGGATGTGCTGATTATTGGAATTAGAGAAGAAAACACGCAACCCTCAAATCCATCTGACTAATTTCCTGTCTCTTTTGCCCCAGGAAGCTTCCTACATCTCAGACCTAGAGAAGTAAATAAAATTATTCGTGTATTTCCAATAGTTGACCCCAACCTGTCTGCTTTGGCCTTTCAGGTGCATTCAGATATTGCATCCAAATTATGATTTCATTTGGATATCAGGGGATATATAAAGTATATATTTGGTTCTCCAGAACCATTAGCTAGGCTAAGCAAAGCAGGCTGTAGTAGGTGAGTTTTAAGAATCCACTGATGATATTTTAAGCCCAAGTTAACTGCAAGTGCTTTGTATGATCTGTCAGTCAATCCAGAGAGAGTCTCATGACGGATAGACTATGTGTTGGCTTGCCTGACACTTCTCAAAGATTCTGACAGTGACATGTATCAAACAGGACTGTCTTTCAGCTGCTTTGTCTTCAGCTTCCTCTACTGCTGGTTTGTTTATGTGAAATTAAAATATATGGTGTGATGGGCCCAATTTGGAGTATTGGGATGAAAATATCAGTGGTGTTTGCATCCAGACGCTGACTCCTGAATGCTGGGTGGCTGGATCTCTGTGCTACCAGCTCTGAATCCATTTCCACATGTTGAATTTTGATGAAAGAGGGATCTAAAAGCAGGCCTGATTTAGCTTTCTCACGGTGACCTTAATAAGTATCATGTACAAGACATGTAAATGTGGCACTTGGGGACATGGGTTATTGCTGGGCTTGGCAATGCCAGAGGAGCAGTTGGACTTGAGGGTCTGAGAGGTGTTTTCCAACCTAATCAATTTTGTGATTCCGTGGTTCTGTGTCAATAGGAAAAATCACTTATTTAAAACAAAGCCAGCCTTGCTGGAGAGTTTTAGTATTGAGATGGAAAAATTATGGTCACCCCATGGCACTGCTCTTGGGATTTTCACTGCGTGTGGGTTCCTTAGGGAGACTGGCATGCTCTCATTAAAGTCCATGGAGAATGGAATTGGTTTGGTGCAATTAGAGTAGGCAATAGCATTTAATGAGCAGGTCAGAGGATTTTCCATGCTGGTCATCCCTTATTTCTAAGACATAGAGAGCTGCTGTTTGGGGGATACCACAGCTGGGCTGTAATCATGGGTGGCACCTGTGGGCTGCAGGCAGTTGTGCAGTGCTGAGGAAGGGAAGGTTCCTTCCAGCCCCTCGTGTCTGATCCTGTGTTATGAGCAGGGAAAGATGGGCTTGGTTAGCTCTGTACAAGAACTGAAATTCTTCTCCCCTTTACCCCTGACCTGTGTGCACAGTGGAGTTCTCAGGCTGGCTAAAGAGTGGTTGAAGTTCAGGTAGTTCTCACCGTTTAATGCCAACGCCCTGTGGGTTGTTTAATCCTATTTTTTGGTAGCTGAGTGATGCTGGAGAACCGTCAGAATGATTTTTAACAGCTCCTTGGAAGCTGGAGCTGGGCTTTCCAGACATATGCACACTGTGTGCTTCTGGTACGTAGGTAACGACAAAATACCTGGTTTTCAGTGACAATGAATGTCACACCGTGCCCTCTGATTTGCCTGAACATCCAATATTGCAATTACACAGAGCACAGTACACACAGATGACAAAACAATTAAACAGCAGTGAAATATAAAGGGAAAAAATTAACAAGTAACCAAATACATTTGACACAGAGATCAAAACATATCGACGGTGTCTCGCAACTCTGATAATTCCATTGAGCTGTGCAGAGCTTAACGCTGATGCTCACACGCAACCTCTGATTAACATTAAGTGGGGCTGTCATTTTGACATAGCTGGATAAACCAATATTGAAAAATCTATTAAATATATCAGACTCGAACAGGGAGCACAAATCTTATTATGTTATTTCAGCTGTAATTAGGCAGGAGATAAAATCATAAACAGGGAAGTTGGGTGAATGTTCTTGTGGCGGGACAGAGACACTTGGGTGTTTGTGGGTTTGGGGAGAGGCTGGAGGGGAGCCAAGGACCGCAGGGCTGAGAGGTGACTTTGGGAATATGCACCGAACAGGTTTGTTACTCCAGTGGTATTAGCTCCAGTCCTCTCTGAGACAATGACAGTTGTAATGAGTGTCCTTGCATTTCACTGGAAATAGTATTCAGTGCTTTTAGAACCCAGAGCCTCCCTAATTGCTTCTTTGAATAGATAAGCATTGCTATTTAGAAGGGTTGCTTTAAGATGTTTTGCATTCTGTTCTGATTAATAATGAAGGTCATGCTACTAAAAACCTTCACATGTGGAAAGCGCAATTTTAAAAATAATTCTCTCAGGAAAACAAAAATAAAGACACCTTTTTCATTTTCAAGACCATTGAGGTGCAAAGTCAGGCCCTCCAGAGCGAGGAGGGGAAAGTTGAGGTTTCTTCAGCTAGAGCTTTGTGCACAGAGGACACAAATTTAGTTTTATTATGTGGCCCCATCCTCTTGTTTCCATGCCAAGTTTGTGACTTGCTCCAGGGAGCTCAGTGCTGCACCCTGAGCCAGCAGCTGAATGAGCAGCTTTAGAGGCTTTGAACACATTTTGTGTGTTGGAGACCAGAAAGTAGATCTTTTGTTTCTTGTTATTGAGGGGGGGATTTATCTTGCCTAACTTTAGTTGTTGAAAGGCTGATGTCCCTGTGTGGCTGAGGACTTCTGGGAGGTGACTCCCATCTGGTGATGAAGGGGAGCCGAATCCTGTCCAGAGATGCCTCTCTGCATCTAGGAGCTGGCTAAACTCAGGTGAGAGGGTTTCCAGCAGTAATGTCTAGTCCCCATCCTGGTTTAATTTCATTCTGCTGGATGCCATTCTTTGATGACTCACCATCACTGCACTGCTGTGCAGGGAACTGCTGCCCATCCTGAGCATTTTACAAGTACAAACCCTGGGAAAAGGCGTTAAGTGAGTGTCCCAAGTGTACGCAGGGAGTTTGCAGGCAGCGAACATGACTGTTCCCACTGTAATGCACGACTAAGAAAATACTTCTCATCTTCTCAAAGCTGTGTCCCAAAGCCCTGTGGTGAATGAGGGATGAGCACCAGGGTGCTCCTCACACACCGCACGGCATCCCTGGGAGGGAGCTCCTCGGCTTCCTCTGCGGTTCCAGGAGCTGGGAGCTCCCTGGGAGCTGATGGGCATGTTGCCATTGCTTCAGCCAAGCCAGAATTTTATCTTCGTCATGCAGCCCTGCCTCATTCTCTGTCCAGTGTTTGAGCTAACTGAGGCATAAATTCAGTTCTGATGCTGGTTGGTAAGAAGTGAAAACTGAGCTTCTGCCAAACCAGGATATATTTTCAACTACATTTAATAGGGTCTGTATCCCATCCCAGAGGTCAGGACCTCTTTCTGATAAAGTTTATGATAATAGATATAACTTCTATTAATGTATTTGCCTTCGTGTTTGCAGGGAAAGAGGTGCTTTAAGAAATAGAAATGATTTATGTCAGGTATAGAATGGTTTGCTCTGTCTCATGTACTTTAGCATTGGAAGAATGAACAAATAGTCTGTGAATAAATAAGGGAATATTTATATGCTTTCTGGATCTCAACTGCCTGACGTGTTTCCTTCTGGAATGCCAACGAGTTCTGAATAATTCCTGCAGGCAGCCATTAATCCTGCCTTCTTCTCCTTTGCCTGGAGTGGGGCACACCTAGTCCAGATACTGTCAAACTTGGGGCCACTGGGTGTACATTGGAGCTGCCCAAATTAAAGCCAAGGAGCTTGCCAGCAGTCTGAAATGTCACTTGTGAGAGCAGGCTTGATGGCATGCAAAGTACCACTGGCACCTCCACATTTCGGTAGGGGCACGTGCAGCTGAGGGGCAGAGAGCTTGTGGGGGCTCTGTGCTGGGGAAGAAGACAGGCAGGTTTTCACACCTCACCTCTTCTCCATTACAAAAGATAGAGATGAAAGTTTGAAACAAGGACAAGAAACAAGAAAAAGGGGACACAGATTTCTCTGGGACACAAATCTGACAGCAGTCCCTGCAAGCAGAACCTTGTTCTGGTGCTGGATAAATACTTGTGGGATAAAATAATACGTAGTAAGAAGTCTCAAAGTTTATTCCCAGATGGATGGCAGTTTTTTGAACTCCCTTTTTTTTATGGTGCCAGGAAATAGCAGAGCCGGAAGAGTTGTGTGGATATTGAGAAGCTTTTGGGACGTGGTTTTATTTCAGAGTAGCTCTGGTGGTCTGACCTGGTAGCATAGGAGCAGCCACCTTCTCTTGCTCCACCACCAAATGTGCACGAGCTCAGAGCTGCTGGATGGACATCTCCAGACGGTGGTAACACATCTGATGGTGCTTTGTTTCTCTCTGGCTCTGCTCATCTGTGTCCTCTGCAGCTGCTGTTAGTTGACTCCAAGTAAGGGGTGCACAGTACCAGCATTTCACAAACTGAGTGCAGAGCTGAGCACAAAAGCCCAGCCTGGAAGGCAGTCCTGAGCTGATAGAGTTATGAGGAATGTGTCTCTGACTTCTGAATACGTGGATATAATCTTACTTGCTGAAATGCACCAACAGAAATGTAAACACAAGTGATCATTAATTTTATTGCAGGTTTTTTTTTTTCCTTTTAAGGAAGCTTGGAAGTGCTGTAAATTTGGATTTGAACCATCAGTGACTAGAGTTCAAAACATAGGCTTGACTCTTAACAAGATTTATGTGTGTACTTAATGATTCTCTTGAAAGAGTTTCCAACTGGAGCCTTGCTGTCACTAGATTTGAAGCATGTGTTAGGATACACGTCAAGTACATGTATGAGGGCTCCTAATTCCCATTAAAGCAGAGTGAGGAACTGCCCTGGCTGTGAAGGAGAAATGTCTGTGGCTGTTTGAATTGCACGTACCGTGGAGCCTGCTGGACGCAGCAAGACCCAATCCTTGTCTTTCCTTGTTTCCAGATTAACTAAATACAGCTATTAGGATTAGCCAGTGATTTAAAAATCGACTAAAAGCAAGCTGTCACACTGGAAAGTAACTTTGCAAGGGCCGTGGCAGAAGTCTGCAGGACACAGGGTGTGTGTGCCAGGAGCAGGATGGCTGAGAGCACCAGCAGCAGCAGGACGTGCAACAAGCTGTCATGTCCCTGCCTGGTGGGGATCCTCCTCAGCATCACAAATTCGCCTAAGCCTACTCATTTTGAGAACAATGAATTTGTTTATTGCTTTCAAATATTATTAGGCTCAGAAGAACTGTAATGCTTTAAACAGTGAACCGTGCCCATTCGGATGGAAAGCAGAGATTCTGTTTTCAGGGCCTGTTCAGCTGGGGGAGCTGCTTGGAAGGATGGAGCTTTTGCAGGGAGGGTGAGGAATAGCTCAGGGAGAGAAAAAAGAAGTCTGAGCCCATAAATGGGAAATGTTGGTGTTGGTGTGCTCAGGATTAACTGCAAGGCATATTGCATGTAACTGCAGTCAGGGATGATGTTTCCAGCTACTTTATGTGTTTGTTCTTTGGGAAGGTAGATGAAATAGCGAGTGTTTAGTTAGAACCCACTCTGCTCTTTCCTCGGCTGGTTATTACTCCATGACTGACAGAAGTGCTGCAGAACAGCCAGACCTCCTGCTGCAGAAAGGAAGCAAGGAAATGTATCAACAAGCAGACAGAAGTGACCCTGGAGATTTGCGTGGGGTATCAAAGAGAGCAGTTTTCAACCCCTCAGGAACAAAGCCTGCCCTCCTCCCAGCAGCTTGGAGCCCACCAGCACTTCTCAGGCTTTCTCCAGAGTGGTTGTCTGTGGATGTCCTGCTGGAGAGGACTGCATCAGGAGATGCTGTAGGTGCTGCCTACAAGGATGACCTTGTTGCTCCAGGCTGATAAAGGCTTCATGAGTGTGTGTTGTGCCAAGAGGAAACACCTGGCTCCTGAAGGCTCTGCTGGGATCCTGCTGTGTAGGGCTGTGGTGGTTGGATTTCTTTCCTTGAAAGCATCGAGCCCCTGGGTGCTGGCGCTGTGCAGGAAAGGAGCCCCTGTGGCCACGGGCTGTGCTCCTGTTGGTGCCTGGCTCTGGAGCTGAGCATTCCCAGTGAGGTTCCCACGCCTCCGTGCTGCACGCAGAGCCTTCCCTGTGGGCTCCCACTCCAGCCCTGGGCTGAGGGCTGTTCGCTCAGCGTGCTGACAGGAGCCGTGCCGGCACCGTGCTTACTCAGACTCAGAGCAGCCTTTATTTATACAGCCACTGCCTCCTCCAACCAGGCTAAAAATAAAAGGCTTGCTCTGAGTAAGCAGATCGCCTTCCCTGTGAGCTCCCTGTGATGTAACTCGGGGTTTTTTCTCTGCTGTGGGGAGCAGGGCTCAGCCGGAGCAGTCCTTGCCATGGAGTGGCATCTCGGGAGCAGCGTGCCTGAGCTGTGGCTCTGCAGCCGAGCTGACAGTGTGACAAGTGCCACCTCCCACGCCCAGGCACTTGTGGAGAGGCCCCGTGGCACAAGGAAGTTCACACTCATTGACTGCGATGGGTAGCAGCTCCAATCACGCCCCAAAACTGACAGAGAAAAGAACATTTCAGTGCAGAGCCATGTCAGGAAGAGAGGAGCAGGCGGAGGCTCGGAGCAAGGCAGCCTGACAAGTGCTAAAAGGGCCTGCAATCTGCACTGTGTCATCATTAAAGTGGCTGCCATTAGCTGGCGATGCACATTAGGAAGTAATACCAGGCACATCCAGCCTTTTGCTCCAGTGGCCTGAGATGCTTAGGAAAATCAGGTGGTTTCAAGGTGCCCCTAATCACATTGTGCCTTGCATTGCAGAAGTTGGGCCCGAGCTGGTTACATCGAGGTGTGGGGAGCTGCTGTGTCAGGTGCTGCAGAAACACAGACCAAAAGTATTCTTCTCTGCTTGGCCAGGGGGATTCCCCAGCCAAAACACATCCACCACCCCTCAAACATAAAAGCAGTGAGGGAGGCTGAAGAATAGAGAAACCAGACTGCACATCCAGGGTGACAAAAGAAAAGTGCAGCAAGTACTGCCCAGTTCTGTGTTCTCTTGGTCACAACGTTTAGCAAGTCTGCTTTGATTTGTATAATTAATAATTAATAACTAAGTTGCTCTCACAGAAATTCAGTGGGAGGAGAGTTCTTGTTAGCTCCATCTTGAAGCTTTGCAGAAATTTTGGGGCTTGGGGTGATGTTTTATAAAGTCCCTCTTCATTTTCTTGAAGACCTTGATGCATCGGCTCTGCAGTGAGACCATGCAGGCTCCCCTTTGCAAGCACATTCTGCTTGGGCAGAGTCAGAGAAATGAGTCCTCACCTTGTAACGCTGGTTTCCCAGAGATCACAGCATCACTTTTCTTGGCAGTTCATTTTCTAGATACTTCTCTCACAGAATAACCCCAAAATAGGAGAAGAAAAGGCGAGACTCATCCAGTGGGTGACATTTGTTCCTGTTTCTTTCTCTGCTGCTGGTGAGTACTGAGCTGTGCAGAACAGACACCGAGTGGTTGTCAAACTGTTTGCCCTGGGATGACTCTGTGGCAAGAAGTTCCACGAGCTAATGTACTTACACTGAAAATTGTATTACCTCTGTGATTCCACCGGCTCCCTTTTGCTCTTACGGAGAAAGGAGGTCTTTTGGGGTCATTTTCTGATGCTTTCAGCAACTGAAGAGGTATAATTGCCAAGGAAACACCCAGCTGTAAGGCAGCCGAGCTGCCAGGGCCTGAGTGGAGATGGCTGAGCAGCTGTGAAAGCACAAAGGCTGTAGGTGATGGGAAGTGAGGAAATGAGAGCAGAAAGCTGCTTTTCTGGGAGTTCTCTGTGCGAGTGAGTGGGGAATCTAGACTGGAACGGGAATCCCATCTCTCCCCATGTACTGCCCAGCAGGAGCAGCAGGGCTTGTCCATAGCTGGGAGCTGCCGTCACATGGGATGGGGACAGTTGGCTTGTACCTGGTGCCACGTCAGCTCCCTTACAGCCCTCTGCAGCCAGGCTGCTGCTGGCTCTGCAAGAAGGCTGCCAAACCAAGGCATTAATGGTACTCTGTGCAGAGGATGGAGGTATCAGAGGATCAGTAAAGAAAATGGATTATTATAGACCTTCTGATAGTACAGAAATCTTTGTAGTTGGCTGTTACTGAAGTAGAACTTTGTGCAGTGATGAGAATAGACATTAGTATACACCAGATGTGAGATTCTACAATCAATTTTATTAATTTTAATTGATTATAAAATAATGGGGGATACATTTAAGAAGACTGTTTAATTCACTGTAATTATAATATGCTTAATTATTATAAATTTGATGGGGCAATAAAGGTATTAAAATAAATAGAACAGTAGAGGTTCTCATTAAAATTGCATCTGACCTCTGTGCATTGATATGTGCTGGAGTGAATGCAGTAAAATTGGCTGCAATGTGGGAGCAGAGGGAGCTATTAATTCCCAATTCACAGGTCTTGGCAAGCATGATGCAAATAAAGTCAAACTTAACTATCTGTCTCACACGAAAGCCCAGAGAGGGCTCTGCTGAAAGAACAGTAGCCTGTGAATCACTGATGATTCCAGTTGTGCAACTGCTGCAAATGTGGGGCTTCAGGCACTGAAGTAGAAATTGCAGTGGTGCCCTTCCCAGCAGTGTAAGATCCACACGTGTAGGTGTATTGCAGCTGCCGTGGCACAAGCATTTCTTTCGGAGCGTGATTTAGACATTTGGATGCTTATCCTGACCCTGAGCAGTTGGACTGGAAATCTCTCAAGAACTGGAGTTTGAAGGCTGTTTTGGATCCTCACTGCCAGACCCAGAGAACATTTTGCAGTCTGGAAGCAAGCAATGATTGAGAGCCAAATTTGCGATCTTTTATTTTCCTTTGTGTGGGGAAGAAGTTTGGTTTGCTTCTGTGGTGTGGGAATTGACTTGGTGGGTTGTTCCCACTCTCCCTATATTTGTAGCTGCTGTGAGCACACAGGATGGAGAGGGCAGAAACATGAAGCCCTCAAGTGAGTTAAACCAGCACTGCTGCTGCTGCTGGCCTCACTGCTCTCTCTCCTGGACATTGGCTGTTGTGTGTCTGAATGCCCTGAGAAAAAGCTGAAGCAAGTTTGTGTATGTCACAGCTCTGAAAATGTGGATTTTGATTTTTGCAGTGGACAGTGGCCCCATAAAAACAGTTGTGCAGTTTTTAAAAATGTTTGCATATTCCTCAAAAATTAAATTGCATGGATTGGAAAGGAGGATATTACAGTGGTTGTAAGGAATCCGGTGTATTATAGGCCAGTTGTTTCCAGTGAGATGTACAAAAGGCAAGCACTCCTTTTCTGTGGTGTTTTATATAGGTGAGCAGTTCTTCAGGTGAGCCTGGCTCGAGCATGGGGGCTGGCACACAGCTTCCTCCTTCACTGTGAATGTGGTGGAGCAATGGTAATTTCCACATTAAATGTGAAGGAGGCATTTTATCCTATGGCAACAGCACCTGCTTTGCATTGATCTGGTGAGAGGGCGCGAGCACTTTCCAGGAGTGAGGAATGGGTCTCAATAGGATATTCCTGTCTCTGAATGCAAAACTCCTATTTCTGCCTGCTACAGCACATATATTCAGACTCATTTTTGCATGGCACTTAAATGGACCTAAATATTTCACCAGCTAGCAAGATAACACTACAGCTTGTTTGGTATTTGGTAATCAGTTATTAGGACAGGGCTTCACGGAAATAAAATATGAGGGTGAAGGAAAGTAACGTGCCTGTGGCATTAGAATGCTGTTAGCAAGCTGGAGGCATATCAGAGAGATTGGTCCTGAGAGTAACATTTGCTGTCTTACTGCTTTTGAACTTTTTTTTTTTTTTCATTTGCCTGTTTCTGAGGTCTGGGATTTATCCTGAATTTAAGAACTGACAGGTTTTGATCATTTGAATAGGTATCACTGTTCAGCAGGGAATACATGTGCCAGCTGAGTTGTCTCTTAAAGCCAATTTGTACTACTGCTTATACGAGATGATTTCTCGAGACTGTAATGTATTTCAGCTCCAGACTCTCCACCTGTACTGCGGCTGTTCCTCCCCTGGTCCTCCCCACCTGATTGTCCTCTCCCTTCCCCACCCAGACACCTGTGCATGTTCTTTAACGTGAATACACACAGAACCACAGAAGAATGGTACTGGAAGGTTGAGAGTCCAACTTGGATTTACTAAGGCAGAGCACTCTTAAATATGAAGTAATTTCTTAATCCCAACCTCATCTTTTGTGCTGAGCTCATGCAGTTTGTCTTCATGTAAGCAGAACCACCCCTGCTGTAGAATCTCCAGCATTTCAGCATTTAGCAACTCCTTGAGCTTCTCTCAGTGTAACTGATGGCTCAATTCCAGTGTTTTCGCTGTGCTGAAGAGCAGAAGAATTGAGTTCGTAGTGACTAACAGTGGTGCACAAATCAGAATTATTTACTGGTAATGCCCATAAAGAAGACTTTTCCAGTGCAGTGGTGCTGATTCATGAGACCTGCTCTGATGATGACATTTAGGGACTTTGGTAGGATGGCTGTGAACTGTAAATGTGGGAAGAGACTTGGGATTCAAGTTACTGGTACGTGGAGTTTCACACGCTTAGACAGTCATCTGCTTGAAACGTGGTTGTTTCCTATTGTTCTCCTGAAGAGTTGTTTTTGTTGGAAGTTGGGAAGGAAATGGATGGTTTCAAGCTTTCAGCCCAAAAGATAAAGACTGTCCATACTTTATATCTACACAAATATACATTATACATATACAAGTGATACACGAGTCCTGGAGAAGTTGGTGGGAGCGGAGGCAAATTTTGCTGGCTGGCCAGAGAACCTGCCTGGCCCCTTAATTAGAGAAGGCATCTGCCAAATTTTACCTCCCACTTATTACCTTCCTAGGGAGATGCACTCCCTAGCTGCTCCGCAGAGAGATACAATGGCAGTCACTGTTGTCTCCACACTTGTATGGAGGTACACAAGTCATCCATGAGCTGTGAAGCTGCACAGCCCCTACTGCCAGTGCAGCCAGACAGCCCTGGCATGAGCTCAGTTAGTCCCTGCTCATCTGCAGCTAGTCTGGGTTTGTCTGTTTGAACTGCAAGTGCCATGTCTGTCACAAAACCCAGAAATAAATCAATCTGCAGCCCTGCCAATAACACATAGAACATATGACATGCTTGGGCATACTTCCTTGATCCTTGTGGACCCAGTTTTACTCCATTTACCATGCATCTGTCCATAAAGAAGAACCATGAAGGGAAAGGAATGGCAGGAATGAAACATTTGAAGAATGCTTTCAACGAGCCCATTAAACCATCCTGCTGGAAACTGTACCCTGGTGTGATAGGTCTGGTTCAGATTTTCCATGTATTTGAAGTCTCATGTTGAAGAATGAAGCCTCTGTTTTAGAGAAATGAGTCCCTAAGTGGAAAAAGAAAGAGCCCAGCTGTTAGTAAGGCACTTAAGGTTATTTTGCCTTTTGTTGGGTTTTGTTTTGTTTTAAATCCTTCCGGCAAGTGTAGCTGATGCTGCTGGCTCTCGAGCTGTTTAGAGAAATCAGTCCTGGCTGAGTGGAGCTCAGGGTGGTGAGATGGGGAACCTCAGCAGTGGACAGGCTGCAGTGTCTGAGTGTGTTTCTCCAAAGCCTGGGAGCGCAGACATAAAGTAGTGATCTTAACTATGTCCCTGGTATCTGCAGCAACAAAGAAAAGGAAGGAGAGATCGAAATGTTCAGGAAAAGTTCAGTGTTTCCAAAGTATTGGTTTGAATGAGATGAACTTTGCCTGGTGGGAGAAACATCCATCTTTTCGTGCATGTTTACAATCAATCTTGTGGCTCTAAATCCATCCAGTTATGAAACAAATTCAAATCCTTGAGTTCTTCTTGGTACCTGGTGACCATTTTAATGATGTTTTGCGCTTGCTCCCTCTCAGTGCAAGGCCATGGGTGCGCCTGTGGTGGTGCAGGAGACAAGGATGGCTTTTGTGGGTCTTGATGTATTTACTCCTGTGCTGCCCAAGGAAGGGCCACAGCAGCCCTTGTTATCAGGCTGTCAGAAGAATTACGAATCAAGCAGTTGCATGAGCAGCAGGATGATTGAAGGCTGGTTTCTGATGGACTTTTATCTGGTAATTGATTTCCTCTGTGGGTTTGTGCTGTCTAATGAGGTGTGAGCTAACAGCCAGCCTTCCCCGTGGTGGGAGGTGAGAGAAGCCAGGCGCCCTTCCCTGCACGGCTGCAGGCTCCTCACTGAACTTCTGGGAACTTGGCACTGTGGAGACCTCTGCCCTGCTGTCACATTGACTTGAAATTAGTGGGTCTCAGAAGTTATTAGAAGCAGGGCAGATAGGGAAACACAGACAGGCAGGATGAACTTCTGTACCCCTGGCTCTTTGAAAATTAAGCTTGAAAAAAAAAAAAAAGGGAGAAATTGCTTTGGTCTTAAAAGTTTCCTTCGTCTGTGTTAATCCTGGGATGGGGGAGTGGGCAGGGAGGGGTTGGAGAAGGCGGGGCAGGAAAACCTGGTGATTATCATGATTGTAATTCCATGCTAAAATAACCTCTTGCCATAACTGCTGACAAGTGTGTTGGTAACTGCAGAGATTCCCAAGGACTTAAGTAAATAAACAAAAACCAGAGTCCTGGAGCCGTGAGTGGGAGCGATTTAGTTTCTGGTGCTGTGAGAAACCAGAGAAAGCTTCTCCCTGCCTGTTGCTCAGCTTTCCTGGGCTTGGCTGATCCCTGCCTGCTCTCCCTGGATAACCATTTGCTGGGAAGACTGCAAGTAGGTTGGATGCTCTGGCCTACTGGAGTGGGGAAGAGCAATACATAATGACTATTAACACTTAAGGGTTGGGAAGAACTTTGTTTTCCTTTAACCCTGGACTACCTGGACATTTATGCAAGACTTGAGAACCCTAAATGCTTTATTAAGCCAGTTGAGCTTTAAAAGAGAAGGTCCTAAATGTTTGGATACAGTATAGAAATGTCTTTTCATCCATTAAACAGTTTGTATCCTCAGGCATCCACACAGTTAATAGTGTTAGCCGCAGTGGAAAGCCTCTTGAGGCACTGCTGACTGCACTGGAGAGCATGGATCATTTAAGCATTAACAGCTTTGGTTATTAATTATTGTGGAAAATGTGGGGGTGGAGAATGCTGAACTGGAAATGCTGTCCCACAACGTATTTTTCCCTTGCTGCATTATCAAATCCATTTCTGCTGTCAGCTGAGTGCAGCACTTTTAGAGCAGCACGATGAGAGCAGAGGTTATTTTGCCTCCTGCTTGGCTTCCAGGTTTTCACTTGACAGTGATGATGGTGTCTTTTCTGTAGGGTGTACAGATGATAGGCTTTAGCTTCATTTAATTCAGTGTGAGCTCTGTTTTCAGCCAGCAGGAAAATGTCTTGTAAAAATTGTGCCCCAAACACATCCTGAGAGATGGCCCAGTGTGGGGATGGTCTGGCTCTCAGGGACTGGAGCTGTGCTTGTGGTGCTGGCTCAGCCCCAGCTCTCTCTGCTGGGCCAGCTCGTCATGGCATTTCAGCTCCCTGTCCCTTGGGACTGGGCTGGTGGGAATTCAAGCACGGAGCTTTCTGCACTTGGGGTGTCTGAGCAAGGAGATACCACTGCTGTGGTCAGGGAGAGAGAGGTGTTTTCCCCTCAGATACACGGGAGGGTTTGGAGCCCTGTGTTTTCACCTGGGGCCTGGCTCCTTGGATGGCACGGCCAGAAGCATCACACCACAGGTGCTGGGGACTGAGCTCACTGGAAAATCAAACCTCTCTGTTAGTGCTGGAAAGAGAGACTCGAGCTCCTCAGAAGCTTGGGCTCCTTGAGTGCTGATACGTGATACCTGGTGCCCACATGTCAGTACTCACAAGGCTTCAAGGCCTTGTCACCATCAGCCAGGTGCTTTGAGCACCTTTGGTTCTTGGATTTGGCTCAGTCTTCAGCAAAGCCTGTCCTTGCAGCAGGGCTGGGCTGTGGAGGATGGCCAGGGTGACCCACCCACTCGGTGGTAAATCAGCTCTGCCTCTTGCTTCATTTGCATCCAGCTAATATAGCTGTAATTACTGAATTGTATTTCTTGGACACTTGGAAATAATTTAGCTTCATATAAAACTAATGTGTCTTGCCAAATTTAGGCTTAAAATTGTTTCTACGGTTGAGTGCAGTAATCTTCTATTAGATTTAAGGGTTTTTAAAGAAATATTTTACTAGTGCCTGGCTTGATTGACTCACAATGTTGTAAGGCTTATTTGTGGAGGGGGTATAGATATATTAAATGAATTTGGAATTAAGTAGGTGCTGGCTAAATTCCTGCTTTAGTTGAGCCACAGTGATCCCAGTGATACAGAGTCTGGGCATGCAATATTTTTGCTGGCTTATTGAAGCTGAGTGGAGGTATAAGCTATGAGAATATGAGAGACTGGATTCTTGAGGGGTTTATTTTTGGTGCTCTTTCAGCAAAAACTAGGCTTATGTGAATAGTGTACTTAAAAAACCGCTTTCCACTCATGCTTTCTTATTAGTTAATGGCAGCACTCAGTGGAGGTTAGAAAGAGGGATTTGTGAGTAGCTGATTCTCCACCTTGTCAGGAGAGAAGCGAGGGTTCAGGAGGCAAGCAGGTAACTTCAGGTACAGAAGGCCACTGGAGATGCAGGGGGATGAGCAAAGTACTGAGCAGGGCCTGGCATAAATCTGGTGTAGGAGAAGAGCTTTGGAGACCTCAGTGCTGTAACACGTGGGCACCTTGACTTGCCTTTGTGTTAAAAAGTCCACATGTTCAGACTGATGTAGCTTGTACCTGGACACTGGCACTGTGGGCTGGTTTGGGAATTCCGTTTGCATGGCTTCTTTCTAGTCTGTGAGTCATAATTAATGATAATGAGCCCTGGAGACAAAACCAAAGGAGTGCATGGACGTGGGTGTCTGCAGCCCCAGCCCTGGCCTGCAGCTGGACTGGGGAGCAGCTGCTCTGCTCGCTGCCCAGGGGACTGCTGCTGTCGGGCTGGATCTGCAGGACAAGCCAGCCACTAGCAGCAATCCAATATCCTTGTCAACAGCAGGATTAGGTGCAGTATCACTGGATTTGTGTAGGAAGAATTTCTGGGGAAAGCAGATAGGATTTTTTTGGAAGAGCTCCTTACTGTGCATCCTTGTTTTTTCTAATGTTGAAGGGTTTTCAAGGTTACCTTCCAGTTTTAGGTGTTGAGTGAGGATGGAATTCTGCACTGTTAACGTCAGATTTTCATGATTGTAGGGCTGCTTCCTGGCTTTTTCTTTTTTTGCAATAATTTCTGGTGCACTGCTTAGTGAAGTATCCCCATGAAGTAAGATTTGTGTCTCAAATGCTGTGCCATGAATGGGCTCATGGGGCTCCTTTGCTGGCTCAGTTGCTGTGTCCAGCTTTCAGTGTGACTGAATGGTCAATGCTGGGAATTGCAAGTGTTGGGATTATAGATGTTCCTACCAGTGCTGTGTTTTTACTGCAGGAAAAGGCCTTTTGCTGTTAAGAGTTATAATTTTTTTTCCTGTGATAAAAATTGATGCCTCACTTTAAAAGTGTTTAAGTTGCATGTGTGGCCACATTTGGAAATAAATTCCTCATGTGTCTGTGTGTGTGCACAAATGTGCATGTGTGCAAGCCATGCAGGTGCCCACATGGAAGTATGTAAAGCTGCTGGGCATTTGGCCCTGTATTTTTGGATTTTACAAGGAAAGAGATATTATGGAACTGTGTATTATATGAATACATTTGTTAATGGATATAAAAAAATGTAGCAGTGATGCTTTGTATGGAATGGAAATCCTGTTGTAAACATCCAAACCCCAAATAGCTGTGCCTGGAAGGGAACCATTCATCAACTAGACCCCACCTTGGACAGATTCCTATATATCATAAACCCTCTGTCCCCACCACTGGGTTGTCTCAGCATCCCCAAGCCAGCCACCTCTGCTGTATTCCTGTCACTGTTAAGAATGGGACTTGAATTATTCAGAAAATCTGAGTATGTTGCTACTCTATTACTTATTTATTTATTTGCACTGAACAGTTTTTGTTTTGCCTATGCAGCAAAGCAGGAGCCTTCCCCTGATCTTGCAGGGTTTCAGAGATAGATGAAGGTGCGTGTTCTTTAAGGCAGCTGGGAATTTATGGTGTTTGAAGAGACTCTGGCTCCAGTGTGGGTTGTTGGCAGCAGTGCTGATAATCACAATGTGATAGCAGCTGGGCTCTATTATTTCAGATGTGCTTAAATCTTGTTTTCTTGTGCTGTAAGGTTATGTCTTTGACTATCAGAGCTCAGAAGGGAGAAAGGAAAACAATCCCAACCCAGGAACCTTTGTTTCAAAAGGTTGCAAGCATAAATCTTTTCTGTTTTGTTTTTGATCACCTGATATATTGCTAGATCTTGGGCAGAATGGGTGAGCTGTTCATAGTGTGTACTGATTTCTTGTCTAAAGACATTTGTATGAAACAGAGCACTCTTGTCTTGCAGTCTGTTGGAGCAGTACCTCGCTAATTCCCTGGATTAGCAGACCTCTCGTGTATGCTTGCATTTTGAGAGTTAGCAAATCTGGTGAACAAATGTTTCACAAAAGCCAGGAAAATGCATCACAAACCCTGTTCCATCTCTTCAGTATTCACTGTAATTGCTGACAGTCATATTCCATGGAGGATACAGTAGAGTATCTCTTGTACACGCAGTAGGAGTGTAGTAGTACATGTCCTCAAGCATTTGTTTCTGAACCACAGCAGAGAGTTAACAGCAGTAGCAAAATGTTCTGCTGATGTACTGTTGATCAAAAAATGTGTGGTAATGCCATTCCTAACGTGCTTGCATCCGAGATTTGCTCGGTTATTGAGTGAGCAGCCATGCGTTGGCAGCCGGGATCCCCGCGGGGCCCTGCAGCCGCACACTGGGGTCACACACAGGGACCCTTAGTGTCACATGCAGAGGCTGCTCGGGCTGGGGTCATACACAGGGACCGTCAGTGTCACCTGCACAGGCTGCTGAGGCTGGGGTCACACACAGGGACCCTTAGTGTCACATGCAGAGGCTGCTCGGGCTGGGGTCATACACAGGGACCGTCAGTGTCACCTGCACAGGCTGCTGAGGCTGGGGTCACACACAGGGACCCTTAGTGTCACATGCAGAGGCTGCTCGGGCTGGGGTCATACACAGGGACCGTCAGTGTCACCTGCACAGGCTGCTGAGGCTGGGGTCACACACAGGGACCCTTAGTGTCACATGCAGAGGCTGCTCGGGCTGGGGTCATACACAGGGACCGTCAGTGTCACCTGCACAGGCTGCTGAGGCTGGGGTCACACACAGGGACCCTTAGTGTCACATGCAGAGGCTGCTCGGGCTGGGGTCATACACAGGGACCGTCAGTGTCACCTGCACAGGCTGCTGAGGCTGGGGTCACACACAGGGACCCTTAGTGTCACATGCAGAGGCTGCTCGGGCTGGGGTCATACACAGGGACCGTCAGTGTCACCTGCACAGGCTGCTGAGGCTGGGGTCACACACAGGGACCCTTAGTGTCACATGCAGAGGCTGCTCGGGCTGGGGTCATACACAGGGACCGTCAGTGTCACCTGCACAGGCTGCTGAGGCTGGGGTCACACACAGGGACCCTTAGTGTCACATGCAGAGGCTGCTCGGGCTGGGGTCATACACAGGGACCGTCAGTGTCACCTGCACAGGCTGCTGAGGCTGGGGTCACACACAGGGACCCTTAGTGTCACATGCAGAGGCTGCTCGGGCTGGGGTCATACACAGGGACCGTCAGTGTCACCTGCACAGGCTCCTCGGGCTGCTCCAGCACCAAGCACTGCCAGAGTAATCGTCCCACCCACACAAACACACTCCACTGGAGCTTATCTGTGCACAATCGAATTATTTTCAACTGCTGGAGCGGTGCGTGCTGTAGAGCCTGTAGTGGCTTATTGCCATGGGTGTCTGGGATTGCCCCTCTCACGGGTTGTGGTGTCAGTGTGCCCATGTGGGCAGGCTGCTCTGGGATTTTAATGGCACCTGTTTGAAACCCTTTGAGGCTGTTTGAGACCTGAGAGCCGGAGTCTGGAGCGTTGGTGGGAGCAGGGAGCACAGGAGAGCAGAGACTGGGAAGGAGGAAGGAATAGGTTAGGGGAGATTTCTGAAAGACAATACAGACATGAGGTATTTCTTGCAGATGTAGTTTTGGAGGAATTTATAGGTGCATACTAGATACATAAAATACATGTAGCAGAAGTTGATTAGTAGAAATCTCTTATGTATAATGTCCACATCTATTGCTTGTCAGTTAGGGTGTTTTTTCTTTTTTTTTTTTTTGTTCCAGTCTGGATTTTCTTTTTTTTTCCTGATGGAACTGTATACTGCAGATTTGGAATTCAGGAAATATCTGGAGGGACTTTTTTCGTCATTTTTGAGTTAGGAGTACAAAGATTTCATTTCGTTGGTCTGTTTGTTGGCGTATATGCAATCCACATCAGTGTTTGAACTCACAGGCTTTTGGTCTGGCCCTTGTGGCTTTCCTGGGTTGTAAGTGATTTTTACAGCTCGGAGAAATATGGATCAATAAGCAAAGAAAAAAAAATCTGGTGTCAGGAAAACATTGTATTTCATGGTCTATCCGTAAAGAAAAAGCTGCATGGAATTATGCAAATAAAACAATGTGCTTTTTAATTGCATGGACAGCTTAATTACACTTCTAGAGCAGGTATCTATTTACATATCAAAACATAACTGAATTTTAGGAAATACTCCATGTATATAAAATACTTTTAAATTCCCTGTATATTATATTAGCATAAAATATGTTAGACACCACAAAAGCATATATGGGTTTTAGCTCCCTTTTGGTTTCACAGGGCTGTTCCTCTGCTTTCCCCACCCCACCAGGCACAAATACATCTTGTTGCTGTCTCATGGAGCAAGCACAAGGTTCCCTCCTAAAGGAGATTTTAAAGCCTGTTAATTATATTCAGTATGGAATGAGTCCCTGGCCATGTGTCCCTGAGGTTCCGTGCAGCCTGGGGGAGCAGAACGGGGCCATGTTTGGGGCTCCCTCACTGCTAACACGGAGACAGCCCTGTAAGGAGGGTGATGAGCCTGCTAATGAGGGTGATGAGGCTGCTAATGAGGGTGATGAGCCTGCTAATGAGGGCACCTGGGCTGGGGCAATGGAGGGGCTGTCTGCCCCTGGGTGTGGGAAGGTTCTGGGCCACATCCCCAGGGCTGAGGGTTTGGGGAGGTTCGGAGCTGCATCGCAGGGGCTGAGGCCGTGAGTAAGAAGTGTCGGTATAAGTGATAACAAGTGTTGTAGGAATTGTGTTTCTCTTTAATCCCCATCATCCCTGGTGCCGGGCAGTGCAGGCCCTGCCTGGCCTGGCCTGGCCCAAATTAGAGGCTCACGGTGGTGTCCGATTTGTTATGTTTTCCAGCCTTAGACTGCAGGATGTTTTTGAGTAGTCACTAAACCTTGACACTGGAAAGCTACTGGGCAGTTTGTTGCTTGGCCCCTGCTCTCCCCTGCCAGCCTCTGTGTCCTCCCCAGGATTAGAGACCGGATCAAGCCTGGCTGTTGCAGGAGTCGCGGCGTGCAGATTACTCTGTCTTCAAGTGCTTTGTAGCACTGCGGGGTGAGGCTGTGGTTTGAGGAGTTACTTGCTGGAGGGGGTAACACAGACATTTAATTCATTTTAATGAGGCTCCTGGCACACTTCTCCAGGTGCTCCCCTGTCAGGTCTTTGGAGATGTTGTGCCTTTGTGACAGAAGTGCTGCGCTAAAAAGGATCCGTGGAGGTAACAATAGGATGTCAAAATGAAGTGAAACAAGGGCAGGGCAATTTCATGGAGATGACATGACAGGAGGAAAGTACGGGGGGGAAGAAAAGAGAATTTAAGATGTCAGTACAGATTTACTGAAGGCTTTCCAATGTCAACTAGAAGAAATGTCAGCACGACTGACTTGGCAGTGTCAAGGTGATGGCAGGATGAAGTCCGATCAGCTTGGGAAGCATCTCGTACTCCAGCTGTGGAGACGAGCTGCTGTCAGTAAAGATGATGTCAGGATGATAATTATTTTGCACATTGTGGTTTAAGTAGGGCATTATTTCTGTTGAGGTATTTTGAATTTAGCACAAGGTAGGAGAATAGTCATTCAAAGATAAAAGCCTCCAAACGGTGTCTGCTTTCTGTGAGAATGCCAGGAGCTTCCAACCCAGGCTCTGAGCTGCTGCAGTGAAGCTGGCACCTGGCTGCCCTGGGGACTGGGCTCCTCCTGCCGTGGGTAGAGTCAAGGTGGGCTGAGTTACAGCTCTGCTTGACTTCTGCATAATATGTGAGGCATGTTTTCATTTCTTCTCTTCAAACTCTGCCTAGTAAATAGGAGGGCAGAGGAGAAAACTGATGTCAGATGGGAGTGCAGCTATGAGTTTAGGCAGGTGGGTTGGAGAGATTTGAGGATGAACAGCTGTAATTCACTGTCGTTGATGAAAATACATGCAGCTGTGTGTGATACTGTGACATAATTGGTGCTGAAACAGCTACCTGTGTTGAAAGTCACTGGGTGTTGTAGATGGCAGAATAAAGTGGCAGCAGAGGCTGTTCCACCTCTTAGGTTTGTTTCAGAATGCCTGTAGAGTTAAGTGGAGTCCTGAGGAGTAACAAAAAGAAGTATCATGTGTTACTGAAATGGAAAGTTGGGCCCTTAGCTGTTCTGTAGTTGTAGGGTATGGATTTGGGAGTAAATTATGCCACACAGTAAATAGCCATCAGCTCACCCCCAGCTTGCCATCAGCTCACCCTGCCAGGCTCTCCCCGCTCCAGGCCCTTCCCAGCATCCAAGTGCTGCCGTGTCTGGCACCCTTTCCAAGAGGGGAATTCCCTGTTAGTTAAAATTGCCCTCACTCTCTGTGTGTCCTTTATCACAAAACAAACAAACAGGAAAAAAATGTGCTGGAAGAGCCAATCTAAGGCCTGGCAATCCGATAATAAATCCCCTGTCTTTCCACACACACTCAGTGCCAGCTGTAGACTAATTAAACTCAATAGTTCACAGGTGTTCCTGGGAATGACTATCGCAAGAGCACTCTCCTCTTTAGGGCTCGTTAACATCTTTTTCAGAGCTCTTTAGATTTCATACACCAGCAACACTGAGCTAAAGCAGATGAAAGATAGTAGAAAGGGACTTGAGCTATTACAGGAGTGCTCTCGGTGTTAGCACAGGCTGTAGCCTCATTCAGTTCAACAGCTTATTCGTTTTGAAGGGTGAATCTCTTGGAGACCAGTGTAAGAAGGAAAATTGCTTTCTTAGAAACATTCAGCTTTCTGTAGCCAAATGAAATTCTTGTCTCTGGAGCTCATTATGTAACTGTACACACTGTCATGATGTCCACAGGCTCTACACACACGCAGGAGCTACAGAAGAAGAAAGTCTATGGCCAAATGAAGCCGATTTAGCCATTTTGTCAAGGCTTCTAAAACCTTCCCAGGGAGAAGTAAATGGAAGGCAAGGCATTCTCCAGCCTTCCCTGCTTACTGAATCTTCTGGGCTTTGAGAGATGTAATCCCAATTTCTTTACACTACTGTTAGAGCACTGGACTGTCTCTCCAGAGGCTGATTTAAGGGGACAGTTACCATGACAAGTGCTTCCAGTTCCAACCTGCTTCCACTGCCTGCTGTGTATCTGTAGCTCAGATTTTAGTAGATCTCACAGACTTGTGTAGTTCTGTGGCTGGACTAGCTCATCTGTTCATTCATCTACCCATCTTCACTCATGTTCCTTTTGCCTGTCTTACAGAATTAAATTTGAATTTCTTGGAGAGCTCTCATAAGAATGGAGGAAAGAAGGGAGGCTTTTAGCCTTGTCTTTCAAGGTTCCCTACAAACCTCCTCTTGTGAAACTGGGCCAGATTCCACTTTAGTCTGATGTGCAGCTTTCCTTCTTGGAGAAAAAGCTCCTTGACCAGAAATATGGTGCCAGACCAGGCAGAGAAAGGAACTGGTTTGGCTGGGTAAGATAGTGTTGGTGGGAAAAAAGTATTTTTTAATCCAACTTGAAATACCTCATCTCTTGCTTTACTGTCCTGCCTCAGCCACGCACTTCCCAGCAGACTGGAGTGGTTCATATGTGGACACACTAGGCAGAAGTGTTTCTGTTTTAGCAGTTCCTAGCTGAAAGTAATGTCTAGATTTCATAGCTCTTGTTCTCATGAGCTCTCATGCTTCTCTTTCTTTCTAATGGTATTTTCAATTGTACTCTTTTACAGTCTTCCCTAGGCAAGAAAACCAGAGTGACATACCTAAATCTTAAATGGATTTATTTCTGATTTATGCTAAATTGATATCCCTAAATCAAAATAATATTTCCTACATGAGTCAACTGCACTATTTTAATGAAATAATTTCCTCAATCAGTTCTATTCCATCAGTGCAGTTTTACCCTATCCATAAAATCTTACTTACACTCCTACAACTCTTGATGTGGCTATAAATGGGAAAGAGCCTTCATTCTCCTAAATGCCAGATCTGGGGAAAAAAAAACCCCTGGTTTCAAATTTTAAAAAATCTATTCCAGTGTAGTTTGTTCTAATTATCCTTTTAGTAATTCTTCTCTTTCCTGTGTCACTGTCATGGGTAAGTCTCATAGTGCTGCACAGAAGGACAGGATTGGGAGCTAATGTTGTGTATTTGGGAAACAGGTAGAGACTGAAATGACATTTCAGGAAGCCAAGAGTAGGAGTCTCCCAGTCCACTGCTCTCTCCACCAAAGTTGCAATGCCTCCTCTAAACCTCTAAACTCCTCTTAGTTTCCAAGTGTGTGAGGTGAGTCTGAGTGAATTTCCAGAGTCAGTTCTGGATGAATGGTTTGAGTTGGGCTTGTATAAAGCAAATCAATTTAGAAAAAGCCTAAAACTCTTTCAGTGAGTTTGCATTGAGGTGATTTTGTGAACAGAAGTCAGTTTGAGGTGGAGAGAAAACCATCAGGACAAGTACATGTTTTCATAAGGATTTGATTTGTTAGCATTTAATGGCATTATTTAGTGAGTAAAAATGTAAAACCCCAAAAGGTGCAGTGCACAAAGCTAAAAGTGTTAAGCAAAAAGTGGGCAGAGTGTAAGAAATCCTTTCCTGACCCCAATCCCATGCATGCCTGGGTATCACTGCTTGTGACATTGATTTGAGGATATTTAATAAAGAAAAAGACTTCCTAGTTTCTGTGTTGGAGACTCCTCTGTGGCTGGCATCCAAAATCTTATTTGCACACCAGTTCTGAAGTTAAATAAATTATGTTGAAGCACTGATGTGAGGGGGAAGGGCTTTATGGAAAGCATTGCCTTGGTTGCTTCTCCTCCCTCTTCCAGATGAGGGAATGGTTAAACATGCAGTGGTATTTAACTAATGAGTGTGGAAAACCTGGGATCCCTCCATGCGTGGGTTATTTTTCAATGGCCAATGAAACAATTCCCATTGTTTCAGAATTCAAATTCAAAACTAAATGAGCAGATCTATTGTTGAGAAAAATACCTGTTAGCAAAGGCAGCTTTAGTGGTTAGATGATTGGTACACCATCATCAATGGAGCTTTTAAGTTTTTCTTTGGTAAAACATAAAATAGGGGCATCCAACCCAAATTGGGTGTTTCTAAAGTCTGAATGCATATGGACTTCTTCAGATACTTGTCTGCTTGATAAGTGAGCTTGTCTATCTTTAGTAAGAGACTTGCTTTCATCAGATTTAACTAAATGTGTGCTGTGTAGTTGTGAAGAAAGATGTCTGTGGGTAGGATCTGGGGAAACTTGGATTCTGATATTAACAGAGCAGCTAAAATGTTCAAGTGCCCAGATGCAAACTCCAACCAGCTCCAGATAGACAAGATTTCCCTGCTTTCCTTTTGCAAGCATATTATACAAACTCATCTGAATATAAGTTAGTTTAGGAACCAAATAATTTATGAAATGCATTAAGCACCACATGACTTCGTACAGTGTCTGAGCTCCTTATCTATAGAGATGAAAATTGGTGTTAAGGTTGATTCTCTTCAGTAGTAGTTCCAAGACTAGCTCTTACCCCTTAGGTATTAATAGGAAGTGAGAGATCTATGTCTATTTATGTGATGAAATTGATTCCTGCATAAGATGAGAGTAAAGCCCAAATACTTGGAAGTTTGGTCTCTTGATTTTATTTCTTATGAAACTGAACCCTCCTCCTCTTCTGGATTCAAGGGAATAATATAGTACCAAGATGTAACTTCAGTTGTTTTCTCAAAGAGAAGACTCAAGCTCTTCTTTGAAGGCCAACTTATTTTTTTCTAGCTGTTAAATAAATCCTAGAGCAAATAGCAGTGCAGCACCATGTCTAAAGCAATACCTCAGTCTGGACAAGTAAAATGTTAATTTCTGTATCGCTTTATGCTTTTGATTTTGTAGCAAATCAGGTACTTAATGTCAACCCACAATTTTTAAAGTACCTGATGATTTGGGTGTTTGCAGATTTTGGGTGCGCAGTATAAAGCGGGTGGGTTGGTTGGGCGGGGTGATCCTGGTTGTGACCCCAGGCCAGCAGCGGTGTTGGATGTGTGTGAGCCACTCCTCTGTGTCTGGGCGCTGTCCCCAGTTCAGGGGCCCTGGCTGGCAGGGCAGGGAGGGACAGCAGCTCCTGGGGCTGCCCCCGAAGGGGGACACCATCCCAGAGCTGTCCTTGGGCTGGTGCTGGCAGGGAGAGCAGAACTGCTGGCTTGTCTGGGGGCCTCGGCAGCCTGGCAGTTTGGTTTGTGTTGTGACGAATGGAAAATAAGCAAAAGGAGAGAAGCAGGGAGGAGACCTCCCCTGTCTTGACTGTGGGTGTTTTTGTGTGGGAAAAGTGCTGTTTCTTTGCAGGTTTTTTTGTTCCTTCACCGAGCAGAGGGCAGTACACCTGCTCAGGGTTGCTCTCACGGGTGATTCTGTGTGTGACTTAGCCCACATCCCTCAGTCACTCCCTCCTCATGTGCTCACAGCTCGTGTCCCTTCTGGGAAGTGTCGGGGCTCTGTTTTAGCACNTCCTCTAAACCTCTAAACTCCTCTTAGTTTCCAAGTGTGTGAGGTGAGTCTGAGTGAATTTCCAGAGTCAGTTCTGGATGAATGGTTTGAGTTGGGCTTGTATAAAGCAAATCAATTTAGAAAAAGCCTAAAACTCTTTCAGTGAGTTTGCATTGAGGTGATTTTGTGAACAGAAGTCAGTTTGAGGTGGAGAGAAAACCATCAGGACAAGTACATGTTTTCATAAGGATTTGATTTGTTAGCATTTAATGGCATTATTTTGTGAGTAAAAATGTAAAACCCCAAAAGGTGCAGTGCACAAAGCTAAAAGTGTTAAGCAAAAAGTGGGCAGAGTGTAAGAAATCCTTTCCTGACCCCAATCCCATGCATGCCTGGGTATCACTGCTTGTGACATTGATTTGAGGATATTTAATAAAGAAAAAGACTTCCTAGTTTCTGTGTTGGAGACTCCTCTGTGGCTGGCATCCAAAATCTTATTTGCACACCAGTTCTGAAGTTAAATAAATTATGTTGAAGCACTGATGTGAGGGGGAAGGGCTTTATGGAAAGCATTGCCTTGGTTGCTTCTCCTCCCTCTTCCAGATGAGGGAATGGTTAAACATGCAGTGGTATTTAACTAATGAGTGTGGAAAACCTGGGATCCCTCCATGCGTGGGTTATTTTTCAATGGCCATTGAAACAATTCCCATTGTTTCAGAATTCAAATTCAAAACTAAATGAGCAGATCTATTGTTGAGAAAAATACCTGTTAGCAAAGGCAGCTTTAGTGGTTAGATGATTGGTACACCATCATCAATGGAGCTTTTAAGTTTTTCTTTGGTAAAACATAAAATAGGGGCATCCAACCCAAATTGGGTGTTTCTAAAGTCTGAATGCATATGGACTTCTTCAGATACTTGTCTGCTTGATAAGTGAGCTTGTCTATCTTTAGTAAGAGACTTGCTTTCATCAGATTTAACTAAATGTGTGCTGTGTAGTTGTGAAGAAAGATGTCTGTGGGTAGGATCTGGGGAAACTTGGATTCTGATATTAACAGAGCAGCTAAAATGTTCAAGTGCCCAGATGCAAACTCCAACCAGCTCCAGATAGACAAGATTTCCCTGCTTTCCTTTTGCAAGCATATTATACAAACTCATCTGAATATAAGTTAGTTTAGGAACCAAATAATTTATGAAATGCATTAAGCACCACATGACTTCGTACAGTGTCTGAGCTCCTTATCTATAGAGATGAAAATTGGTGTTAAGGTTGATTCTCTTCAGTAGTAGTTCCAAGACTAGCTCTTACCCCTTAGGTATTAATAGGAAGTGAGAGATCTATGTCTATTTATGTGATGAAATTGATTCCTGCATAAGATGAGAGTAAAGCCCAAATACTTGGAAGTTTGGTCTCTTGATTTTATTTCTTATGAAACTGAACCCTCCTCCTCTTCTGGATTCAAGGGAATAATATAGTACCAAGATGTAACTTCAGTTGTTTTCTCAAAGAGAAGACTCAAGCTCTTCTTTGAAGGCCAACTTATTTTTTTCTAGCTGTTAAATAAATCCTAGAGCAAATAGCAGTGCAGCACCATGTCTAAAGCAATACCTCAGTCTGGACAAGTAAAATGTTAATTTCTGTATCGCTTTATGCTTTTGATTTTGTAGCAAATCAGGTACTTAATGTCAACCCACAATTTTTAAAGTACCTGATGATTTGGGTGTTTGCAGATTTTGGGTGCGCAGTATAAAGCGGGTGGGTTGGTTGGGTGGGGTGATCCTGGTTGTGACCCCAGGCCAGCAGCGGTGTTGGATGTGTGTGAGCCACTCCTCTGTGTCTGGGCGCTGTCCCCAGTTCAGGGGCCCTGGCTGGCAGGGCAGGGAGGGACAGCAGCTCCTGGGGCTGCCCCCGAAGGGGGACACCATCCCAGAGCTGTCCTTGGGCTGGTGCTGGCAGGGAGAGCAGAACTGCCGGCTTGTCTGGGGGCCTCGGCAGCCTGGCAGTTTGGTTTGTGTTGTGACGAATGGAAAATAAGCAAAAGGAGAGAAGCAGGGAGGAGACCTCCCCTGTCTTGACTGTGGGTGTTTTTGTGTGGGAAAAGTGCTGTTTCTTTGCAGGTTTTTTTGTTCCTTCACCGAGCAGAGGGCAGTACACCTGCTCAGGGTTGCTCTCACGGGTGATTCTGTGTGTGACTTAGCCCACGTCCCTCAGTCACTCCCTCCTCATGTGCTCACAGCTCGTGTCCCTTCTGGGAAGTGTCGGGGCTCTGTTTTAGCACAAGGATCTATTGCTGCTTCTGATTTTCTCCTAAATGAGACACTGATCAGTTTCTTAGCTGCAGCACCAAGAATCAAGTCCTTCATGGATCACCTTGCATAACTTTGAGTTTTTTTTCTTCTCATTTGTTCTTTGTGGTTGGTTTTGGTAATTTTTTTTAAGCAATGAAGACTTGATCCAGATTCTCTTACAACCCAAGAGACTTTGAATCATGACATGAAAGAAGAATAATATTTGTTATCTTAGCATTCAAAACACAGCTTAATTTGTTAATGGTTGTAAAACATGTTGACATAATTGAGTGGAAGTTGCTCTGGAAGTGACCGGGGCTATCACTGAGGTGTGATCAGGTTACATAAGAAGTGACAGTGCAAGTATGCCCAGAAGGCTTGTTTTGGTGATGATGATGATGAAGATTATTATTATTATTGCTACTACTATTATTAGCTTTATGTCTATGGATCAGCAGCAAAACTTTGATACGCAAAAATCCTCAGCTGCTCTCTCTGGTGAATTCTGGATTCATCCCACTTAGCAGAACTTCAGTAGTATCTTCCTATGGACAAGAGCTGTCATTTCCTTTTCTCCCCTGATGAGTCACTGCAAAGGTTTTTGCTTTGTCCTGTCTCACAGGCAGCTGCTCTTCTATTTTGGGAAAACTGTTACTTCGGGGGGTCCTTCTGGATGAAAGGCAGGAAAATTACTATAATTTAATAATAATACTGTGGAGCCCCAAAATATTATGTGTTTTAGTGCTGTTGCATAATCTTGGGCTTTATAGATGCTTTATGCTCCTGTATAATAGCCTCAAACACATGAGAAGGTTGTGAAATAGGAAAAAGGAAAATGCTTGACAACACTGCATTTTTAAGCTAAAAATACTTAAAGCAATCTTGCCTGAATTCCTCCACAGATTAATTAGGATATTCTTTCAAAAATCTTTGAAGATGCTGGACAAAGAACAGTGTGATGCTCTGTGCCCCAAGTCAAGTGTTAACGGGGGAAAGCATCTTACTGTTTTCCCTTTATCCCTGCTTTTTGCTCCCAGTGATGCTGTGGATCTGACCTACGGGTCAGGATGGCAGCTGGGGATAGCTGCAAGTAGAGAAGGAGTTTGCCTGGCCATGGCTAGTCATGAATTAGTCATCCCCCAACACCTCCAATTAGCTGAGCTCATTTCAGTGGGCTCTGCTGCGTTCATTTATTAGTGAATTTGGAGCTGTGATTGTGGCTGACCTCTCTGGTTATTATTAAAGTTCTTCCCCATGCGGTTGTCTGTGGTTTCTGTGATGGGGAGGGACGTCAGTCAGTCCTTGGGGCTGGCTGGCCAAAAGAGAAACATCCAGCGTGCCTTGTTACGTGGGCATAGAGAAGGGTGAGGGTTCTGTTCTAAACTGCAGCCATTCGTGGTGCTCAGTGGATGGAGATGTTGGTCACCACCCTGTCGAGGAGGGACATGGCTCCTGGCACTGCTGAAACACGTTTTGCTGTCGCTGTGTGCTGCAGCAGGCACAGTTCCTCTTGTTTGCTGCTGAAATCCCTCATTTTGAAGGGAGGTTACAAGGCAGAAGTTGGAAGCAATCAGTTAAAGCTCCATTTCCACAGTGCCCTTCATGCCAAGCCTCTCAAGGCACTTAAGGAAATACTGAAAGCTGTACAGCACGAAACAGCATTGGCACATTGCTCAAGAAAAACAAACCTCCTGCCTGGATTTGAAAATTGAAAATTTACAAGACTGATGGCTGAGTTTCCAGGCCCAGGAATGGAAATAGAAAAAGGGCCCTGTGAGATCAGGGCAGTTTAGGGTGTTCTTCAGTGATGGGGATGACATTTCCATCAGTGCTGATAATTTTTGTGGTAGATTTCTCTGTTCCGCCATCACACACCATCTCCTCCTCCTAACCACCCAGGCTGCAGGATTGAATTTCTCTTTTCTGCAACAGCAGCACAGTGAATCCTCTTTGGTTTTTTTATTCTTTTTTTCTCTCTCTAGCTTCTGCTAATATGATTCTGATCCTGGAGATAGCAGGTCCAAGCTGAGTTCCCACTTGCAGCACAGTATCTTGCCTTCTGATATTTTGAAAATGTGGCTCTCCTCCTCCCCAGACTGTAACCAGCAAAAATGTATCTTTCTTTTGTAAATCAATCTGACAGTCCCAGAAGCCTCATGCTGGGTGTATGTATTTACAGAAAAAGTTGACTGCCTTGCAAACATTTCCTCTTTGTGCAGCCATGGTGTGCTGTATGACACTAAGGAGATTTGTTGTGGGATGAATATGTGAGGTGATCTTCTCATCATAAACCCTTCCAGTCTGAGTGGGCATTGCTGCAGGCAGCATGGATTTCTGATGTGAACGTGGAAAGAAAAGTCACAACTAATAGCAGTTGCTCATAATAATCCTGGTACTGAAATCAATCAAAGTCTGATGAAAAAAAGTTAAACCAGTAAAGATTTTCTGATTTTACTGCTAAAATTTATTAGAGTCTTGTCTCATGGGCTTTAGCCCATTTTATTTTCCTGAAGGGTTTTGGAGGTTTGGGGATTTAATCTTTGGCATTCTGGGGACTCCTGAAGAACCAAGCTAAACATGAGAGACCTGCTGCTTGTGATGCAGGGCTTCAGCAGATGATCTCAGAGAACTGATTCCTCCCTTCCAGTTTACAAACGAGTATTTTTGCCCGTGGTGTTGGGGAGCCTGATATAAATCCACTGGCAAGAAGTTGTTCCTGCAGTTGCCTTTTTAAGAATAATCATCTGAGTGTCTACAGAGATATTTGGAGAAGTTCTGGGCGTGTATTTTCATTACTGTTGGAGAGCAAGAGAGAAGGGTGTTGGTTTGGGCTGTAGGTTGTCAGGAACAAAAAAGAAAAGCCATCTCTACAAGGGGAAACAGGAGAGATTTTAAAAAGAGCAAAAAGGTAGGAATTGGATGCTGTTGAGTATGAATGTATCAGAGAGCAGCCCCACACAGAGAGATGGCAGGAGGTGATGAACCAGTCACAGAGCACTGAGCCTCAGTGAGCCTGGCATGAGGAAAGGGAAGTTCCTCTGGCACAGGTGGGAATCACCTTCTTTCCTCAGCTGCAAAGGCACTTCAGCCATCTCTGTTCAAGGCACGAGAGCAGCACCCAGGCAAAAGCCAGGGTTGCATCACATGTGCCTTTGAACAAGATAATCACCCCCAAAATAGCCATTTGACCTTCATCTTCTTCATGCCCTGCCATGAACGTCTGCAGTGGCTGTGGAGCCACTTTTTCATATGATGAACCAGTGAATAATTGAATCATATCAGTTTATGTAACTCTAAAAGGAGTTGGAATTGATGAGAATTTCTTTTCTTTTATTCTTCTTTCCCTTATTTTGTTCTTCTAGCAGGGCAAAATTAAATAACAAAGCTCATGTGGAACTCCTCTGGAAGTCAGAAGTGTAAGTGTGAAGAAGCAGTACAAGGGGATTAGACCCTTAGGAAGATTAGTGTCTATTAAACATGATGATCTGGGTGTAGCTTCCGGCTCTCAAGGCCCATAAATTGCTGGGCTGTGGACCCTCGGAGAGAGGACCAGGGAAAGGGTTACCTTAAACTCCCTGCCAGTTCTTAGCCAGGGTGACTTAGGGGTTGGAGAATGGGGTAAGGGAAAAGCCTGGCTGCTGGTTAAGCAAGTTGCAAAATTCTGATGTTTCAGCAGACTTCACCTTGTCTAACATTAGTCTTCATGAATTCCCCCTCTCCCCAGCAGCATGCCCCAGAATTCATGTGTGCTGGTGGCTTCACACAACCCCATCCCCAAGCACTGGCCACAAAAATCAGGCATTGCTATGGAAAGGGAGAGGCTGAGCTGAATCTGCGGGTGCTGGTGGATGGGTGCTTTCTGTGAAGGCTGGATCGTGCCACTTGAGAGGAGGGCTTGGTCAGCCAGGGAAGAAACATCTTGTGTGTCCTTCTGTCCCTCCAAAAGTTTGGTTGGAGTGCTGGGCTGCTGGAAGGGCTGGGGCGTGCCAGGAAAATGTCAGCAAGCCTCATTTTGGCATTTATATATGAGGAGTAAGCACAATCCTTCTACTATTCCAATGAGCTGCTTTTGCCAAGAAAAATCATTTGTAACTCTTTCTTCCTGCTGTAGTGCTTCTCCAGCAGGCCTGGCTTAGATTGCTTTAACCCCTCGAGTGCCAGCAGGCACTGCAAGCAGAGTGGTGCCTTGTGCACGTCTTGGCAAGTCCTCCCACGTGCCAAGCAGCTCTGCAGCAGACTGAAGCGTTGTCTGGCAGTTAGCTTTTCTTTTTCATCAAGTCTGTTCCTTAGGGCTGCTGCTGCTTTTTTATGTTTTTATTCCATTCCTGGGGCTGTAGCAGAGGAGGAGGAGGTGGAGGCTTGGGAGGAAGCTGTTTTTCAGAGAGCTGCTAATCTGAGGAAGGAGAGGAAAAATGGAGCAGGGAAATGGTGAAGTGGTTTGACCCTTGCTCTGTTGTGTTGTCCAGCATGATGCTGAATCAACAGCACAGCGAGGCTGCCAGTCTGATGTGCTTTTAGAGATTTGCTCACCTGCAAGTTCAAAAGCAGTTCTTCCTCTGTTCTCTCAATAAAGCCTCAAAGAACGGGAGATGCCTATGCCTTTTTAAGACATACACTTCAGCTCTTGCAGTGTTGCATATATGCGCTTTTACCTTTGATCATCATTTGGAGAGGTTTGCAAGACAGGTTTAGTTCTGTGAGAAATGGATGCACTGTTTGGAATGAGCGATTTCTCCCCCTCCCTCTAGGTGCTGGCTGAATTTTAAGTTTATCACCATCCTGTGCTCTGAGCAGAAAGGCTGTTTGTTCCCTTTGTGTGTTGCTTTACAGGAGAGCACTGCCTTTGCCCTTTTGTAGAGACTGGGCAGCTGCTTTGCTGCTTTGCTGAAATCCTTGATGAGATTTAGCAATTCATGTTTCTCTACTTAAGAAGCTGAAAAAGACAGTAACTCCTTTTGTCTGTCTAGTGTGTATTGAGTTTTTTTTCAAAGGGAAAGGAAAAGAAGCAAATTATTTTGTTTAAAAAAATAACATTTTAATAATGTAGTAGTCTAACCTGTGTGCTAATTGCCCCAGGCTTTTAATGAAGCAGCGTAAAATTAGTCCTGTGAGTCTTCATTAATCAAATATAGGAGCTGATGGTATAGTAATAAGATGCTGTGCTGCCTCTGCTCCCCATGCAGTGTTGACATTTGCTTATATTCAGAGTAGAAAGCAACTATATTTTTTTGGTAGCTCATTAAAATAATTAGCCATGTTTGGCTTTTTTTTAAAAAAAATCTTTTCTTAAAAAATCTTTTTAATGAGGAAAGATGAAAACAGACAGGATGGAAAAGTCAAAAGAATCAAATTAAGACAGAAAAACTGACTGCTGGAGGCTTCCTTTGAACGGAAGATTTATGTATGTTAATGGCAGCTGTTGGCAGGAACCTCTGTACAGACACCTTGTTTATTATTTGCAGAATTTAGAGCAGAAACAAACAACTTCAAGGGTCTTTGCTGGTTAGTTATGTTCCAAATTATTTTCCAAAGGTGCTCTAAGACTCGCTAGGCATCCTCTCTGTCCCAAAACTCAGTGCTTGCATGGGAGATGTGCCCGTGCACACAGGCACTGGTACGCTGCCCCTCTCCAGGTGAGTGAGTTCTGCTGTCCTGTGGTGGCTGTGAGCCCAGCTCCTGTCTGCAGGCACGGGCTGTGCTCTGACCATGTTCTGCTGAAGCTCTCAGGGTGTGCTGGTCTTCTGCTGACTCCTGGGTTCAGGAAAAAGTAGTGCTTAAACCCCCTCCTCTCACAATAGACACGACCCCAGTGCTCAGCCCTTACTAGAAGTTTCAGGGTGTTTCGAAAAGAGCCAAATCCTGGAGCTCCAGACCAGAATCACATCCACATCTGCACTCCCTGGAGGGAGAGGTAGGCATGTGCTCTTACGGTCCCATCTCCACTTCAAAAGCATTTCAAGCAGTATTTTCTGGTCCGTCTGCTGCCTAAATAGAAACTGCCATCTGCTATAAAAATGTTTGTGGGGAGAATGGCAACAAAGTATGATTTTTGTGTTTAAGATGCTGGTGTTGCAGCTTTGGGTTTCTACAGGGTAATTATCAGAGCCGCAGTTGGGCAGGCAGAGCCAGGGCAGAGGCAGGATAATGATCCTGGCCGAGGATGTGTCAGCCCCCGGTGCCCGGCGCTGTGCAGATATGCAGGAGACGGCTCCTCTCGGGAGAGCTGAACTGGCAGCACTGTTAATGTGCCCTCTCCGTGGTCCAGATGATGGCTCTCATTTCAGGGTTCAGGCCGTAGTGGCAGGGCAGGACAGCCGTGACTATGCTGCTCCTGCCTCTGTGGCTGTGTGCACACATGCGCGTTTCCAGATGAAAAATGATGGTGGTTCAGTGGGGATGTGGCTCTTGTCTGGGAATCAGGGAGCCTGCACTCAGTTCCTGTGTTTGCCATGTGGGATTAGCAGGCCAGCTCTCCTTTCCCTTCTATTTTTCTCTTCCTATGCTGCCTCTTCCACAGGCACAGAGTGGAGATGAGGAAATCCCTTTCTATTAAAAAAGAATTTGGCTATCAGTTGATGATGATTTAAAAATGAACACTCCGATTCCTACTGCTTAGAAATGACTTGAGAGTTTAGCAATTCAGTCAGAAGGGAAGTTGGATTCCCCCCACATACTCCTTCTCCCCATTTCTAGCCGGGTGCTTGCTTCCAGATAAGTCATATTTCATTTCTGATCTGTTTTCTAGTGTGTTCCATCATCTTTCTCACTGCCAGATTAACAGCTCTTCTTTCCCAGTAAAATCTTGCCATTCCTCCTGTCCAGAGAGCTCCATAAAATTTGTTTGTATTTTCTGAAAAGCATTAAAGTAGGTAACACAGCACTTTGACAGCCTGGGTTATAGGGACTATGAAGGTGAGGGAGCAATCCATAGCAGGAAAACTGCTCCATTTCCTGCACTGAAATTCTTTGTAGGAGCCTCAGCAACCTAAAATAGCTGCCTCCAGAGGACTCCCACAAAAGTCTTATCCTTGGAGTGTTTCACCTCTCAGCCCTATGCAGCCTCCAGTTTAAAACTTTCTTGTTTTTCCCAACCAATGTCATCCTCTTCCCCCCTCTTCCCTTTCTCTTGTTAACGAGTTCTGTAAACACAGCCTGCAATGGAGCATACTCCACAATTATTTGTGAAATTTAAAAGAAAAAAATACCTGAAGCCTAGCCACGTGCAGTGGTGCTGGTATTTCACACCCTGTGTTGCCTTAGGTTTT
>VYXC01007582.1:447229-493580 GCA_013397175.1 Platysteira castanea | reverse complement strand
ACATAATAAAATTTCACATATTCTTATGTTAAATACTGTTATTTCTGTCTGAAATATTTATAATTATTATGCTTTTCAGAAGTGAATTACAAAGTCTTTGGCACCCGTCTTGCCAAAATCTGATTCTAAGTGCTTGCAAGTTCATTCCCTTAGGAAGCAAAAGCAACCCCAAGTATGTCAGGATCAATAGAAACTAAACAACAAAGCTTGACAAAGTATATTAGATTGTCAATAAAGTCAATAAATATTTTCCACTGTAGAGATAGATATCACCAGCTTATGAATTCGCTAGTGCAGGGTTAGTGAAGAAAAAATAGGCCTTTATTCTCAAATCAGTTATGAGTTGTTCTACTCCACTGTCAGTATGATGTGAGTATAAACACCATATTCTTCAAGGTATCATCCATGAAGGATTCCACTTTAAAATTAAGGCTGCTTTTGAGTTTGACCAAACAAATGAAAATTCTCTACTAAAACACAGTGATGGCAGCATGATCAGTCTTTGCAATGAAAAGCTAAGAACTAACAGGAGATTCCTGATCAGATCTCCAAAGTTGAGTGTACGTGGTTATTGTGGTGGCCTGGCCCTTGCTGGCAGCCAAACTTCCACCCATCACTGGCTCATCCTCTCCTCTCAGGAGGACAGCGTAGAAAAATAAGAAAAGCAGGAACTAGAAATCTCAGGCTAAGGTCAGGGAGGTCACTAATGAAACAAACTTAATTTGGAAAATCTTATTTATCACCAAATAAAATGAATATTGAATTATACGATTTATTATTAGATAGTAAGAGACAGCCCACCTGATCTCAAGTATCCTGAAGCATTGGAGCCAGGCAGTTCACGGCTTCCCAGGAGCTAATTCACCCATCTTTCTCGAGTGAATTTACCTGCACAGAGTTCCACACTGCAATTGCTAGGCTGCCAATAGAAAATAGCTCTGGCTAAAAGTCAAACCCCAATACATAAACCATATTGAAGGAAAAATGAAACCTGCAGCTTTTGATTGACCTTCAATGCCCTGAGAAGATTAAGAATTTCCCAAGATAAAGGAGTTCCCAAAACACAAAGCAAAGGGCTGATTTTCATGGGTCAATTATTAAATAGGGCTGTAATGTTGGAGTTCTTAGACTGCACATGAAAGAAGAGAAGAAAATCCCACCCCAACTTTCAAATGCAATTTTAGATCCTTCTTTGAAAATCTGGTTGAAAAAGAGAGGAATGGATACAATCTTCCCCTCACCTGGAAATTTTAATGGATTAAAACCATTTCAAGTCTGTGAAAAAAGCCCTACCACAGTCCCAGTCAAATAACATTTTCTTTTGCTTTTTTATTCTCATTACTACTTCAGAGCAGTCTAAATAACAGCAAATAAGGAAATTAAAGGTGCAGTTCAAACACTAAGTTCTGGAGTCCCCCGTTGCCTTCAAACAACTGGATGAAACAGAAACTTTATGCTTAATACTCTCCAATACATATAAGTCATTTATTTGCATATCACTTGGCTGCTAAAGCTGTAACTTGCATTTCTATTAGCAGATGAGCCTGATTCTTGCCTTCCCCTGACACAGATTAGCTATGTTGACCCTGACTTGTTGGATGGCTCATGCTTAGTTTATTAAAAATCTTGACTTTCCTCTCTGTGACACTGCTCTTCCTAAGTCCAGCCTAAGGTATTAAGCAGCCACATGCCCTCTGAAGATTGCATTATTAATATCTGCCTCTCAATTAGGATGCTTTGCAAAAACAGTTAGGATCAAATGTTGCCTGTGTCTGCTGCAAAGGGGAGCTCTCTGGGTTTTTTACTCCTATTTTTAGAACATTCCATTCCTAATGCCATGGCAGCTGTGTACAAATATAGAGAAACACCTTGAAGCATTAATAAACAGAAGCAACAGAAAACAAAAGCTGTTGCATTTCCTGTGGCCATTTGTGGGTGAAATTGCATGTGTGAAAATATTGCAATTATGTAATACAGTGATATGCACATATTTCAAAGTAAATATACTAAAAGCAGATTATGCAGTATGTATTTGTTACCCATTTAAAATTATTACTAGAAGCCAAAGAAAGATTTATTTCATTGCCTCATGCATTTTTCTTCATAATTTACAATGGAGCAACTACTTTGCTTTAAATTTAAGTATTTTTTTCCCCCCTGCAGCTTCATCTACCTGGCCACCAAAATGATACAGAATAGAGTGCACGGATGGTGCAAGGAACTGATTTTTAATTACATAAGTGGACCTGTCATATGGCTATGACTGATATTTCCATGTCCTTTCAGTCTGTGGACTAACAGCATACATCGAATGTCCTGCCATTCCACCAGGTCCTTGTGGCATTTACAGCCCCTGCTTCTGCAGAAGTTAGAACAATGCACTTCCACTGTGATGTAGTGAGGCTGCTGCAAGTGAGACAATGTAGCCATCAATTTGTATTTGGTAGGTCAGAATTACCCACAAGTTAAAAACCTGACTGTTAAAAGAGGCAAACACTCTCCGATCCTTCTGTAACCAAGAGCGTTTAAGAAACCCAACTCCTGCGACTTTAACTTGCTTCCACTGTTATGGTATCTACTTTTTAAGATAATAAAGCATCGTCTGTAGATTATTGTGGATTAAAATTAAGCTATAACTGCAGGTGTGCATATTGATCACAAGTTTGATGGTATGAAGAAGTTGGTGGTCTTCTTATCCATCCCTGTGATCATTATTAGCATTTTCTCTACTACCTCCAAGAGGTACTTTTCTTCAACCTGAGTAAACTATTTTATAAAGTCACTAACAGGGAGAATGGTTGCTGTCCATACAAATCAAAGGGGTTCAATTTTAAAGTAATTAGAACTGCATCAGTCTTCAGACCCAAATAGGTGTAGCCTCTGTGTTATACAAAAGCCCTTATGGAAGGCTCACTCAGAAGATGGATAAAAACCTTCATTCCCTAACACTGCAAAATTCCACCTGAGTAAAATCGCACTGACTTGACAGTGAAAGGAAAATACTTTAGTGGTGGTGCCAGGGACAAGGTAAGGATATATGGTACCAGGAAGGATTCTGCACTTAGAGATGCTGAGTATCCAGCCAAGAGACAGATATTCATAATGGAACAGACTTCTACAAACTGAAAATAAGCTTGGCTGAGGTAGGTTTCAGTCAACAACTTGGATCCTCCAAAGGCAAATGTAAAAAGCAGTTTAGTCCTTCTCCCTCCTCAGTCCCTTTCTGGGTCTACCCCTCCCCAGAGAAGGAAAGGAAGTGTCTCATACAGAACAAGGACATAGGAGCTTCTTTCCATGTTCCCATCCATCAGAAAATTTGAAAGAAAGATGTCTGCTCTGCATCTTGTTCAAATCAGCCATTTTCAACCACATTCTCAGTTTGTCCGTGCTCAGAGGTACTTACTTTCTAAATTTTACTTTTATTTCTCTAGTCAAAAAAATGTTACCACAAGTAAATTTCCCCTTGAATAGTCTGTCAGAGAGGAAGAAAGAGCAGTGTTTGCTATCTGCCACCAAATTTTACATCCTGTCCTATAACCTTATTTATATAGGCTAAAGGATCCTTGGAGAAGGCTGAGAGAGGTCTACATCTGTGCATCCTAGCAGGATTCTGCACTGGTAAATACCACTACCTAGTGTACTTGGGTTAGTGGATCAAAATTACTTTATCGTACTTGAGGGTCTGCACTCATTTGTGCTACATGAATGTAAGGACATTTACATTAGGTTAGAAATGCAAGCTTACAAATAGATTGGCCCACAGGCTTGTATTAGTGCCTTTATTTTAGGGACAATATCAGGTTATATGGCTAAAGATATCCTATGGTATCTGTACTATGAACACATCCCTAAATCCCCTGAATATAGTTTCTAGCAATACAATATTATGCATGCCATATGCAATGGTGGCCAAAAGGAAACTTATTAAATGTCATCAAAGCTGAGGGACCCTATCAGCATTTTAAGAGAAGCCTTATTAAAATGAAATTCTGTATTTCAGCTCATTGTGAAGTTATTTGACATTTCGGTGTCACATCTAATACTCCTGATCAATAATGTAATACACAGTACAGAGATTTCAGTGAGTGGAAAGATCGGTTTGTATGCATCAATTATCTGTTGGAGTTACCATTATAAGAAACTGTGCTGTTAACCTGTCTTTGGATTTATGCTTCTTTTCTCTGCTTTTGATCAAATCTATGATAATTTTTATTAGATAAAATAGAGAGAGAGGCTGGAAGAATAGCTCATCTGAATGCAAATGAGCTTCTTTTCCCCCCTACATATCTCACAAGGCTTATCTTTTTACTACTCTCACAGAAAGCAGGACAGTCTGGTTAGAGCCAGGGGCTAAATCAGAAATGACTTGACAGTCCACTGATAACATGGCATTTTTAGAACACATTCTCTACTCCAAGCTCCAGTGACTAAGGGGGAATCATAAAACTGTACAAGTCGATCAGCTTAGGATCTGTTTTTTATATGAAAACTTATGAAAATTTAAGTGTACTTTATCACCTGAAATGAACTTTTATCCTCAACATCTACAACATGCTACAGTCACAGGCCAAAAATACCACTGCAAGAGAATATAAATGTAAAAGGACTTTTGCGTACTAGATTTGGGGGGTTTTTTGGCTTGTTTTAATAATTTGAGCTCTGTCATAGTGCCAATGATGGAGTATTATTGGTTGGGTTTCCCAAGAGTCATATAATGTTTATTTAGGTTCCCAGGGGAAATATAAGTAAGGAGCTAAATCAGTATGTCACATATAAAGCTGGGCATGCATATATGCACACACACACACACCACAGCCTTCCAAAGCACCAGCTTTCTGCCCACCTCCAAGCCCTAAAGGAACACACAGACCTGGCACCACAAGTAGCTGATGGTTGTAGGTCTTGTCTCTTTGAAGCCGACACCAAGATGTTAATAATTCCACCTCAAATGCATTCTGCATCTGCTCTTAACTGAGAGCTGTTCACCCCTTGAGTTTTGCTGCTGCATAACAGTGCCCAGCAACAATTTCACTACAAATGTACTGATCTTCCAGTTGGCTTCAAAACAATACATGAGCTTGCTTCTTTTCAAAGCCTGTCCAATTCTTAATTAAAAATTGAAAAATAACCACTCTTCATATGTGTCATTACTGTTAAACCTTGTCTGTGTTTTCAGCTTTTCTTATTTAACGTATAGGATAATGAAATGTATTGAAATGGGATTTCAAGGCAGGTGGTAGACAAGGTATGGGAGGGTATGGGAAGGTATTTGTTGTCTGAGAATCCTCAATATCAGCAGACAATTTGCTGAAGCGAAATAACTTTTTCCAAGCTAAATAACCATTTAGTGTCTTTATCTTCCCTGGTGTTTCCAGAGAGAACACTTCTTAGCTTTCTAAATATAGAGTTACTGGCTATTTGAATATATACATTTAGAAAACTATGTAATTTTTAGGACACTCTGCTGAAGCAGTATTTTAATTTTTTAGACATACTTTAACAAAATAACTGCTTTACATAGGAAAAGGGTTTCAAATCACAATTTATCCCTCTTTTATCCGTATTAAACAGCACTGCTTTCCTGGTGTATGAGTAAATGGTTAAATCTGAATGTGGCACAGATTTGTCATTACTGCTGAATATATCTTCTACCATATTGCCAATTATCAGAGAAAAAGTTTGAATCAAAAGATGGCATTAAGGAAATTAATATATATCATTCCTTCTTGACCCCTGAGTGCTAAGGTTCCTCTTCATCTCTTCCATTATTCCTCAGTCTCAGAACAGAGCAGCTTGGTCCTGTTATATCTAGTCCAACTGCAAGTACCATTTTTTCCAACTGGTTTTCACAACTTATTCCTCTTCCAGTTGTGGAGTTTTAGTCATTTATAGGTTTTGTTTGTTTCTTTCTTTTCAGTCATAGATAGCAAAAGTTAGTTCACATGAAATATAAATCAGACAGATATAGTACATCAGCTTTGGGGTTTTGAGGTTTCTTTCCCTTTTCTGGACATAGTTAACAGCAATTTCCTTACTTCTCCCACACAAAAACCAGCACAAGCTTCCCAAAATGCAGTTTCTGAGAGGCATGCATGTTGGACCATAATTACATGTAGACCAGTGGAATTGCTTCACTAAAGGGGAAAATTAGGGGAGACTAACTGACCAGTAGGTTAGCAAAAGGTGAGCATTAATGGATCGATAGATCAATTTAAGTACCAAGTGTCCAGAGTAGCTTTCAAGGGTGATAATGGATTTTAGTATCACAGTAGGGACAGATTTTAATTGTGCACTATAATAGTGCTGTTTGAGCCATTATGTGACTGAATTATTGCTATTTCTATAACAACTTGGATGTAAAACTTGACTCCGGGCTGAATTGTGGCACTTGGGGGAATCCAGGAGGAAATTATTTTACACATTCAACACAAGTAATTGTATTTTGCATTCCTGACATTACCATTTGCCAACCTTAAATTCTGTGCCAAGCTTATTGTATAAAACCCATGCATTGGTATATCCTATGCTGGTATTTTTCAGACAAGGAGAGAATGAGAAGGAAGCTTCAGCTTGTGGCCTAAGAGGTCAAGATCCCTGTGTTCAGTTAGCAAGAGCAGAGAACAAAAGAATCAAGGAAACAAACAGGAAGAGAGAGAGGTAGACTGACATAAACACTCTTTGCCTACTCGAGTTATGCCTGGTTATGCCTCCACAAATCCATATGCAGACATAGTAATTCTATGAACAAATCCTGAGTGCTCTCTGCCCCTCCCAAGTAAATCAGTAGATCTAAACTTTAGAACAAATAAGACAGAAATCTCCCAAGGCTTAATGACTTCATCTGTCATACAGCGACTATACCCCAATACACAAAGTTCCTTAATCAATATTTACTTCTCGTATTTCTGTTTTAAAATTAGAATGCAAGCACCATATCCATAATGCAATGTTTCTGAAACCGAAGAGCTAAGACTCTCATCCCAATTAAAATGCAGCAAGCAGATTGGTTTTAACACTCAATGGCATTCTTTTTATGGACTCTTATTCCTTCATAGACCATATAGTTATAAATAATCCATGCATAGAGCAATTAGGCCTTTTTCTTGTTTTATGGGTTACAGATTCTATGCCTGTGCAAGTGTCATAAAATATTCTAAAGCACTACACTGCAACAAAACACATTTAAATCCCTACATTAAGAGTAATTGAATAATTTTGATATTTAATTGCTCTTCTTCTGTCACATGATTACAGTCTTTTGAGTGAAGCACACAATTACTGAGTCCAGACCAAAGAATGACTGCTACCCAAAGTCTTTTTAGAAAAGGGCGTCTTTAGCACCTGCAAATGATTAAATGTGATGATGAAATAGGACACTGACACGAATACGAGGACCTGCAATTTTCACACAACTAACAAATTGGAACTGAAAAAACAAAGTCACTTCCACACTTTTTGTGGTAGAGAAGCAACAGAGTTTTGACTTATTTTGAAAGGCTGACCTCGTGTGTTTATGGGATCCTGTGAATGACAAGGGAGAGTTGGATGACTGAAATCAGAGAGAAAACTGCTTCAGTGGCCTCACACCAAGACTCGCATGGTTCTTCTGTTTTGTGCAGAACTTAGAATAAAACTGACACAGAGGGGAAGCTACAGAAGACAGAGGCACACTTGGCTTTGCCTTTATTATTTAAAGCTAAAATCTCTACTGCGCTTTCTCTTCTCTTGCAAAAATTCTATTCATAACCTTCATACCTTAAACAGAGAGTAGGTTACACTGAATTATAGAGTACCTATGGAGATGCTTTAGGAGACTTTGCAGCAGCAACTGAAATCTTTGCCCTCCTCTACGTAGAAAAGATTCAATATTGCCTAGGGACTTACATTCAAGGACAGAAATAGAGTGAGAAAATCTTTCTTAATAATTTTCCAAAATAAATTTAGACTGTGAAAGACTGGGAAGAATATTAAACTGTTTGACTCATACACACTCTCTTTTAAGACAAATTAATTATGCAGCAGAAGCATTTAACGTAAAAATACAAGCTTTGAAATATGATTGTTAAGTGTAGTACAGGGAAATGAAACTGATACAACTGATAGAAGGAGGTTGAAAGAGGCTAATTAGAAAATGTCTGGAAATGCATAACCATTTGACAAAAAGTACAGAAGAGAAAGCACTGTGGGCTTTAGCAGATTATGAATGGTTTGCAAGATTTAGTATCCAATCACCTTTGAGATCAGCTTTTTTTCCCCACCCAATTTAGTCTCAACTACAAAAATGCAAAACAGCAAATGCAACTGTTGGTTATAATGAGGTCACAAGCTAATTGTGTTGTTGTTTCAAATTTTAGAGTAATAACCCTAGCAAGATAATGCCTTAAAATAAACATTAGTTCAGCAAGCTGAATCTATAAACTGGAAAACTGTGACCACATTCTTATCTTTCTTGGTTTTTCATAAAACGTGAGCATAAATCTTTGTTCTGTGGGTCTCAATCCCACTGAAGATATTAATGCTCTGAGAGGAATTCCCTTTAGTAGGTCTAAGCAGACTCCATTACTGCAATGATTTTTTCCCCAAGGAAAAATAGAATAGATAATGTTTCACTCCAGCAGTCACTCATTTAGTCACGTGGCTGAGGAGTATCACTTCTGTGTGCAAGGTTCTGAAACTAGACCCATGAGGAGAGTGATGTGAGACCTCACCACCAGTTTTCAATGGAATTAATATAATGAAAAGCCTTTAGAAATTAGGCAGCAATTTTATGCAAAACTAGAAGATTTAAAATCATTAATTTCTCCATCAAAAGGAAACTGTATTTTGAGTATTTGGGGGACAGATTAAAAAGATGAGTTCTGCACCCCCTGACCCCATAATTTGCCTATTAATCAGTTTTAATAAGCAGGAGGATGTTATTGACATTACACATTACAACAGGGAGCCAAGTAGAAGTGGATGTAGATCACAGACCTATTGAATAAATCTGCAGTGCTCTGCTACTTCTGTGAGCCAGCTCTTCTGATTTACCTGAGAGCTTTACATTTCAGAAAATTATGCAAAGTGTGTTTTCTCAAATTTTCAAGCCCACTGGTTTATAGTTGATCACAACACAGCATTTGCCATTATTTGTTAATAATCACACTCTGGGCTTACCACAGAATTACAATAATCTGGCAAGAAGCCCACGTGCAGTTGGATACAATACATAGATGCATTTATATTATTTATCCAGAAGTAAATAAACAAGCAAACGGACTAGAGTTTTATGAAAGCTTGTGTTTTACATATTAAAACAGTGGCAGGGTGCCAGTGAGAATATCAAAAGTAGGCATGTTTCTGGAACTATAGTCCCACATCTGTGAGAACTCTGAAGTGCATGGATCTTATTTTTCTATGGAAGTATTAACTATTCACAAAACCCCACTTCGATAGAACATTCACAGCAATAGATTCTATATAATAGCAATGTAATGTTCATTTGAACAAATGCTTGAAACATTCAGGCACTTCATGAAATCACTGAGTGAAACACACAGTATAATAGAACATGTATCATCCAAGCAATTTCGCAAAGCAACTCAAAGGTTGTAATTCTTTCATAAAATGACTGGTTTCAGAATAGGATCAACATAAATATAATTTGTCCTGTTTGTTTCAAAAATCTGCAGTAGCACACCAGGTAATCAGACCCACGCTGTGCCATGTGATGACCTTGAAAACAGAAACCAAATAATGGCACTGGAGCTACTGGTATTTTGTTGGTCATGGATAGCGTTTACCATAATTTAAAGCACAAATGGCTGCAAGGAAGAAGAGTGGAAGGCAAGGATGATAAAACACGGGAGTGTTTCCTGTGAAAAGGCTGAGACCTGTCTATTACTCCAGCAGCAACCTCAAGTTAATCAAGTTCTACAAGCACTGGTTTGTCTGGAAGATGGAATGAATTCATGTCCAACGATGCAAAACTCCCTGAGGAGTTCTTAAAAAAGCAATGAAGATCTTGTGTAAAAGTAAATGACAGAGTATACTACTTTTAAAGCTAAATATTGAAATAGGACTTATTTTCAGAGTGCTTTTCAAACATATAAGATTTGTTTTGAAAACAAAAAAGAAAAAAGCTACTGATTTGCATGTGGTATTTACAATAAATAGATAAACTGGTAGCAACATCATGTACATATTTGCAACTGTTGCTATTAAAAAAGGCAGTGATGAAATTTTGTTTCAACCCTTCTCTAAGGTTATTTTTGCAGGGTTAGTTAGATCCCTAGTGACTGCAATATTAGTAGGAGGGAGAGGGGGAAGTCGCAATGTTCGTGAATGATTAGGATTCTCTTTAAAAATGTTGCCATCTGCGTTAATAAAATGTATATACTTTCATTTTGCACGGAAGCCCTGAAAATAGCATTCAAGTGGGCATGATTCATGGCTCAGCTCTGTAACGTATAAAATAGTTTGCAAAATACTGATCCTCAGTGCCATTCATCAGAGGATCCAAACATGCATTAGCTCTTCAAACTTATTGGTGTTGGGCATTTTGCTTAAAAATTCCACAGCAACAGTTTCTAAATGAGATCTCCCTGTGATAAAGTTTGCAGAATCATATCCCTTGCTTTTCATAATTCAGTAGAAGTCCTGCAGAGAATCAGGTACGAATAATCTTATATTAATAAAGCCTATTCAGCTTTACCTTTGAGACCTGTCACACTGGAATTTAAAATTAATCTGTAAGTATTTGTTAGGAAAAAAATTTATGCATTACCTTATGGATGTTTCCCACTGAAACATGCCTTGGTTCATGAACTATTTTAGGTTGACTTTACTTAGATTCTGCTTTTATTCTTGGACTTAGTATGTTTTAATGGTTACAGGGCTATTAAGAATGGTGAAATAGCTGTGATCTCAATTTTCCATTTTGATCTCATCCATGGAGATAACAAAAGTCAGGTCAGCACTACTAAAAGAAACGTTGATCCCGCCGAGGTCTTGAATCCAGGTTCTCCAGCTCCATCTTCTGGTACAAAAGTACCTAAGAAAAAAGTACTCCCACAGGCTAATTTTACCAGCCATAATATCTTGAATATATAACAGGATTCCAGCAAAAATGAGCTCATCATTCCTAATATATGACAAGATCTGGGTTGGTAGTTACTTTACTGAAAGGCAATAATTTTCTCTCCCCAATTCTCACATATTTTCCCCATTTCTCCTAATCCCCAGTACATAACGTAATTAATCTCAAAGATGCTTCAGTTCATATCCAGGGACTAGATAAAAATCATTTCGGGATTATAGTCAAGATTGAAACAGACTCAAAATAAATCTTAAAGTCTTCTGGGATTCACTTACTATGGATGTCATGTAATACACACAGAGTTTGAACAAGTCATTCCAGTCTGCACCAGAATAACACAACCAACTCAAAACCTAATCCTTGACTCCTTAGAATTTAAAATTTCCCAGGACTTTATGGATTTAGCCGCATAACTCACTTTACAATGAACATTAAGAACAAAACTCTGAAAACTTTATTCTTGCTTCCTCTGGTAAACTGTGTATGTAAGTGCTGAATATTCTAATTTATTCCAGTGCTAAAACAATTCACTGTTAAGCAAAATCAAAATTAAAACCCAGGAAAAGGCAAATCACTTTGCTAAATCTGGTTCAAACCCACTTTGTTAAAGCAATGTGTTACTCCTGGGCTCTTTAGGATTAGAAAGTGCTTTAAGCTGCTGCTGTTCTCACTAATACTGCTTGAAGACCTTGAGCTCAAAAAAACCACAGAGGAGGTTGCCCTCAGTGCACAAACAGCTCCACTGTGTGTGGCTTTCTGACACAAAATCAAAGGAAATATTAATCCCCAGATTTTTCAGGACCTGTAAAATTTGAGTCCTTAAAAATTGCAGTCTTGGAGGTTAACTTATGTATTTGGATGTCTGTTAGTCATTTTAATTATTTGTGATATTTAAAAGTATTTGTAATAGGCACCAGTATTGCAATATTCCACTATTGCTGCAGCTTTATTTATTTGTCATATTTAAAACTCTTCCTAGTAAGCACCAGCATCACAACATTGCAGTATTGCTTCTATTGCCAATTTACTTTTAGCCAATTTGTTATGCTGTCAAAGCACTGACTGTGTTGAATTACACCATTTGATTTAGTCTCCCAAGATGTACAGGAGGAGACAACTGAAACCTGCTGCAAAGTTCACCCCTATAGTTTCAAGTCTGATTTTCCTGTCCAAATCATTATATTGCCACATGAGCTACTGGAACGACTGCTAGAAAATGGAAGTGGTTCTCCTACCTCACTAAAATGATTTGTGCTTTGAGGTTTTTAAGTGAAGAACATCATTGAAGATCACGAAGAACAGCGATTTCTAGATTTGTCCAGGTAGATGTCTACATTTTCTTGATGGAGAGAATTTTTCTGTAATAGAAAGTGCAGAGTTCTGTAATTTTAAAGCAGTATTTGAAGTGGGGAAGGAAGAGGAGAGTTGGGAATATTTTCTATTTGAATATAGCTCCCATTATGCTGGAATTACAAAAAAATGATCATTTTGTAGTTATGGCTTCTTACCGTGCTGCAATGGAAAAAGCTAGCCCAGTAAACCATTTTCCAATCAAAAAATGCAACAAGGAAAAATGATGGAGAATAACAATTCAACAACAATAAAAGCGCACTAAACAGTGGGGTAAATGCTTCCATAGAACTTAAAGGAAGACATCTTTTCAGAATTGTCTTCTAACATTTACTGTACAGACACATCAAATTTGAAGTTTTTAACTCATAGGAAGTCTCATTACTCCCTGCCTTCCTCTAGTTTACTGAACAGTGAATTATTTACAAAATACAGAATTTCTTCCATAGGAAAGGCTTGCATGGTACTCAAAAGCCTGAATAAATCAGGGACTTCAGCTTGAATCTATAAAAAAATTATTGAAAGAAATCCTTTCAATGTCTGGATTGTATTACCTTTTTGTTCTACCTGTCCAGCTGAATTATTCAAGTATCCACACCAGAAATGCTAGACTATGTCTCTCTGTAAAGCTGTGATGTTTTCTCAAATTAAAAAAAAATTTAAACATTCCCACTTTGCCCCAAATTAACTTTCCATACAAATTGTGTTGCACTACACCCAAATCCTTGCTATAGCAGGATGCTCACTTCAGTCTGGAAGTCTCCATGTTGCACCCTCCAAGAATCAAATTATCTTCTGTAAAGGGCTGGAAAGCCCCACAAGAACTGGTTTTGGCTGAAGAGCTTGTCCAGTGTACTTACTTGCGGACTTACCCAGATCAGGGATCTATCTCAGCTCCTTCTCCTTTAAGTTCAACGTGCAACCACCTGTACTGCTGTAAGAAGAACAGAAGAATCATCTATAGGGAGAACTATTCTGGTGAGCAAAGTCCAAATTCCATTCTTCAGGGAAAAAAAAGTGAGGAATTAATCTTTGTTCAAAACGTCATCCTTGACTAGTGAAAGCACTGGAAGTGAATGTACGTGTTTAAAAATGGAATTGTCTTAAGTTCTACCAAAAAAAAAAAAATAGCTTCTATCACAATTTTTCTTTGCCCAGTCCTGGAGATCTGAACAGCTGAAAAAGCGTGGAATAGTCTGTAAATGGTGGGCCAAGGTAAAATGAGAGAATTTCTTGTATCTTCATAAGGTAAGAATAGAAATCACACAGAAAGGCATTCTGAGAAAGATATTTCTTAGAGGAACACGGGAGACCTTAATTATTATCCAGGGTGGTGGGTAATATACTTTTGGCTACTTGTTAAAAAACCCCATCTGACTGTTTTTATGCAAGATTTTACTCATATATTAGCGATCACATATTGTGCAAAACAAAAAAGACCACAGAAAAGTAAAATCCCCCCTTTTTCCTGTATTTAAACAATAATATTTCTGAAATGGGAATCCAGAGCCTCACCAGATTAATGTCACCATCCTTCTTCCTTCCCTTTGATCAGGGAGTTTGCCTATCTGCTTCTTCTGGTTTCATTCAGCTGGAACTTCTGTTTGTTCAGTGACTGCTCTTCAACAGTTTGGGATTTAAACCGGTCCCTGAAGAGATGGTTCACAAAAAAGTGATGTTACTTTTTAGATCCTTTCTACTTATTTCTACCCTCACCCAGTACCTGCAAACATCTGATCTCCTTCACGGTGTTCCAAGCTCGTTAAAATCGGAATACTAAATAAGAATATTCAGAAGATTGCCTTTTGCATTGATATAGACACCACTACAGGTACTTGACTCATACTTCAGACTAGAAACAAATAAATAAATGAAGTCTAGGACAGGTGAAATAAAGACACTATGGGGTTTTTCTTTAAGAAGACTTAGTAGATTTGGAACAGACCTTTTATTAAGGAAGAGTTCCTAAGGGAATCGACTTACCGAAATTACTTACTACTTGGCAGTGAATCTAATTGATTGCTGTTCTTTTTTTACAAATATAAACCAACATTTTCGGTACCATGTGTGGTGGTTTGCAATGTTGAGACTGAAAAGTACTGCAAGGCTAATTTCTCCTCCAGCCTTCATTATTTTTATGTACCTCAGCACTTTCTCATACTGAGAATTGCTGCAAATTTGAAATACCCTAATAGACCTGAGAGAGCATTGCCACAATGTTTATCTACTGTATTATTAGGGTTCTTGTTACCGTAATTTCACAGTTCTGAGCAACAATTCTCATTTTATGGGAAGGTAATTGAGCTCTATGATACATTAATTGATTTGCAGGGGAAATACATTAAAAGTTGGTTGGGAAAACGAATTATTCAGGATCTTCACTCTGCTTGCCTTTTAAAGCTACCACTCTAGGACTGCTGAAGGAGTTTGCTTTATTCTCATGTCAGTGAAGTTACAATTTAAATGTTCGTCCAATGAATGTTCACATTCTAAAATGCAAGTGAGGCTACTGTGGTTTCATGATTTGTAAAGCATAACTAAAGATTACTGTTGATTCTTAGATCAGGATCACTTCTCAGCTCAAGGAATATTTAATTGGAAGAGCTAAGGCAAAAGACAAAATTCAACAAAGTGTTGCTGATAAATGAGTTATGAGCTATTTATGAAAATGTTAACAAGGGTGATCCAGTCAGAAGTCAGGTCTGCCTGTGATTCAGTGCTGCAGCTGTTAACACCCAGAGTGCCAGTGATCCGATCACTCCTGAGGAAAAAGTTTTTCAAAGTAACCACTGTTGTTTCAGGCTCAGTGAAAGATAGGACAGAGACAAAATTGAGGGTACTCCCGGAGCATAAATAGAACTTTCCTAGTGATGAATTTTCCCCCTCTGGTCCTATCTTTGATATTCCTCTTTTAAAATTTCTATTTTTATCAGCCTCTCGTAAAAGGCTTTATTACTCAAAGAAGTCAATGTTAGAAGTGTTCATTTGAATGAAATAAACAATTAAGCAACATCTACCCTAACCTGATTTTGTAGATGTTTGTTTTGTTTTCTCTATGATCCCATACAAACATAGGATCTGAGAAGGAAATTGAGAAGGTTGGCTAAAAGGAGTCAGCTGATGGTAACCTGCCAGTAACCTCCTGCTGCATCTGACCTGCTGGAACTCCAAGGTAAGAGGACAAGTGTTTCATTTTCCATCAAGTCCATATAAACCACAAAAAAGGCAGGAGGACAAACATGATTTGTAAAGGCAGCAGTCTGTGGCCAAAAGCAGCAGAGTCAGCAGCTAACGTTTCACTTCTGATGATAGCCCACTTGCAGAAATTCCACTTGAGTACCTGCCAGAAGGCAGAGGTTGTTCTTCATTTATGTGTCAAACCATAATAGCCATACTTCTGTTGCTATTCAAAGAACCGGGATAAAACTCTGGGGTTTGTTAGGTTTAAAATTGTTTCCAATTTCAAGCCTAATAGAAGGCAAAACGGAAAATATCACAGGTAATAGTACTTAAAAATAGAAATATGGAAGAACACAATGTTATACTCATGTTACCTATTGCTTTCTTCAGCAGAGCAAAGTCTTTGCAAACACATAAATACATATTCTTCCCCCAATGAAAAAAAAAAATTATCTTATAACCTGCAAAAAAAGCCATCAAACCAAACAAAGCCTGATTCCTGTAAGCAGAAAACATTCTTTAAAAATTCAGTTTGGGGAGCATAAAAATTTAATTGCCCTGAGCATGTCTTAGAAGCTCAGATTTACTGAAAATAGTGTCAAAAGCAAACAAAACTGCATAACAATCTCTTTAAGTAAGAAATACCTTGTGGAAAAAAAGTATTTTCTTAGAATATTTCACTATTTCACTTTATGTCTGAATCTCGTAACTCCAAATCCTGTAACAGCATCAGTGGGGGAGAGAGACAATGAACACTCCTTTTGTTATTTGAATGACTGCGAGGTTTTGACATGTACAATATTAATAAAAAGAAGTTATTCTCATAGGGTTTCGTTAGAATAACAAGCTGGTAACTTTGTATATGTTTAAGAAACAAAATGAAACATGAAGTAGTAGGACAAAACCTTCATAAAACAAGATATGTGTACTGCTAAGTACCAGATATTTATATCTGTCTATCTACATCTCCAACTTCCCAATGTCTTGTTCTAAGTATTAGACAACTGGCTAAAAAATATAGATTTTTTAGGTTATTTATTGACTGTTAAGTGAATCCTGATTGATAATTACTGTCTCTGGGGACTATTAGTTATTAAATATACAATCTTTAATAAGTAAACTTCAATAAGAACGATTTAAAATCTAAAATTAAAAACAATTTCTAGGATACTTATTTTAAGAAATTGCACTAATAAATAGTAAGATATTATATACAGTTAAATGACTATAAATTAATTTGTATAATCATAGTAACAGTAATAAATATGTACTACAATTGTAAGTGTTATAACTTCAAGAGTTTATCTAATCACAGTATCCAAGCATTACTTTCTAAATAACACAAAATAATTTGTCTGATTAATTCTTTGTTTAAGAAAATATGCAATGGGCATGACTAAGAGCTAAAATTAATGGCAAGCGTTAGCTTGGAAAGACAGAAATTTACTGCTGACAAGTAGGAAGACACACAGAACATATTCCTGTAGTTAACACATGTTCACACTATAGACATTAATTTTCAATAAATTTATTTCAGATAAAAATTGACAATTGTGGAATATTCTGCTATATAGAATTTTTTCAAGAGACGATAATTCTGTCTGAAAACACAGACTAGTGTGTTTTCAGAAACTGTCCCACCTCTCAAATTATTCCACTTCTACTTAGAGCTTTAGAAAAGTATGTGACAAAAGTAAGGATTCATTGCATTTCAGCCTTTATTGCTCCAAATAATTGTTGCTATTATTATTAATAATTATTATTTATTTATGTTTAAATTATCTCCATCTAATTTGGATAAAGTCCTGAAAAAAGCAAACTAACTTGAATATTTTAAACCTCTCATTTTAAAATGTTATATTCCAGATAGTTCAGATCTGTGCAACTCCTCAGGGTTAATTTTCATGGATATTTTCGGAGCTCAGAAGAAATTTGTAAATTATTTTAGTTGTGTTGAATTAGACATATGAGAACCATAGTCACCCCTCAAAATTTACACTCCTATTCTCAGCAATGATAATTTGATTTTTCTGCACAGGTTATTTTCATGCTAGCAGCAGCAAACCAGCTTAAATGGTGAATCACTTTGTGCTGCTCCCCAGGCCCCGCGAATCATGGTAATCTAATCTGCTCAAATTAACCCTCGTGCTGCAGTTCCGCAGACAATTAACCCTTGTATTGTAGAGCGTTGTGCAAATCAAATCTCAGCCCATTACCATCATCTCCTGCACACTGTGCACATTGCTCCAGGATCCATAATTGCTCATGAAGATTCTTCTTTTACATGATTAAACCTGAGATTTAAATCCTGTCTGGGTAAAATTCTGAGGAAAACAGAGACACCAAAATCCATCCATCATCTCAACACCTCCCAGTGTCATTTCCAGGTCAGCTCCAGAAGTGTGCCAGGGAAGCAGCCCCGTTTCCTGGTTTGGGAGGACAGGACAGGCTGGGATGTGAGGATGTTTTCCTAGTGCAGTGTTACACGGCTGAGGACAAAATCCTCTCACGGCAGCATCTTTTGGCCTTGCTTGTGCTTCGTGGCCTGTCAGGTGGCACTTCAGAAAACGTATTAAAATTGACCACGAGACAGACTGTTAAACTTCTTGACAATTAGTTTGACTTCCTTAGGACTTAGTTGACTAAAAATTCACTGCCCTGTGTCTACTACTCATGAAGGGCCCTACCTTTGTCCAAGACAGCATGAAATAAGAGAAAAGTGGATTTCTTCCAGGTCAAAGTTTGTGCCATACCTATGTGGTCTCAGCTCCTTGATTTGGAGAAGGATCTAAATTGTATTTGTTTACACAAATATCTGAACTGAAAAACAATAAAGTAATAAAATCCTCTTGAATAACCCATGTTTTTTCCTCTGGTGAGGACAAAACCCATGTTTTTTCCTGCCTTTGGGCCAAGCTTGCACAGCCATGAGAGAGAGAATTTCCCAGAAAAGAGATAACAGAGACATATTAGAGGGCAGAACAACACACTGAAGAAAGGGAGGCTCCGGAAAAAGGTATAAAAGACATATTTTATGGCATATAGTGAAATTAATATTTATCATCCTTGGTGGTCAAGAGACATCCTGATGAGCTAAATTACAGGTGGCCATAGAGCATCCAGGCCAAGGGATGGGATTTGGGAATCTCCTTGAGTATCTGCGTGATCCTCAGGTATTGATTTATCACACAAGTAGATATAAAGCTGACAGTAGTCATACACAGTTTGAGATTTTATGACAGATACATGAACCCAGAGACACATTTGAAACTGTGGACTGCTTACAAATAGCTCAACAAAAAAAAAAACAAAAACAAACCCTCTAAAATCAGCTTCCACAAATTCTATGGCAAAAATCCTTTAACTCATTCTGTTGTGTATATTACACAGAAGCTATTTCCTTTGAAATAGTCATATTTAAAAACTGAATTACTTTAATGTTAAAAGGATATTTTACAGGGTAAAGTCTGCTTCTTGACTAAAGCTCATGGAATTAGGTTTTTAAAATTGTGTTTAAAACCTATCAGATGTTATTTACAGATAATAATCATACAAACACACACCAAGTTCACTTAAACTTGAAGGATACTAATGTAACTTTCTTACACTACGCTGCATTGACAACACTGTCATTCAGCACAAGTTATACTGTTACTAAACTGTAATATAGACCAAGCCCTGCATTCAGCAGCAACAGGAATTTTAGAAAGCAGTGGTTGTTGGAAGCAGATGGAGGAGTCCCTTGCATTACAGCTTAGAGGGGCTGTGATGCACTCCTCTAAGGCATATCTAGAAATGGACAGAAAAAATACAAATTACATTTCAACAAACCCTTTCCCGCGTTGCACTTTCATAGCCCAATGCAATGATTATCTCTGCCATGCTTCAAGGGACTTCAAAGTCATCATTAGCTGACAGTAAATAACCAGAATACTGCTTAAAATACAAAATCGTTATCAACATATTCCAAATGTTTTTAATTTAAGAGATTATTTGAAGATCACAGGATGATGGCTGAGTCCCTTGATGATTTTTCCATCTGACAGTGCAGCCCCACGCTTTGTGGTCTGACACATAATGCTTCGTGCTGCATTATCAACACTTTGGGACAGCAAAGATATTAAACCAGACTGAATACATTGATGTGCAGGTTCCTGCCTCACTGCCCATTCAGTCATTCCTTTAAATTAGGAGCATTTACCATTCTGCCATATACAGGGGGGAGTTAATGTTGTCTTGCTGAGAGGTTTAAGAAATCTCTCTCTGCAGGCAGCAATGGATTGCAAACATCGACATACAGAAAAGCTCAGATATTTGAGAAAATCACAAAGTTTGGTTGTCTCACTGCATTTCGCCTGAGACAGATAAGTCCAAGCTCTCTTGCAATTACCAAGCTAAAAGGAAGAAGTAATGGAACAAGAAATAGAACCAATTCAACAGCATTTTAACATATTCTATCCAAGTGTTATCACTTTTCCATCACATTATTCTGTGTTAAACTTGAGTATTAAGCTGACCTTCTGGATACCAAAGGATAAAAATGCATTAAAACTTCTTGTCTTTCAATCGCAAAGACACATCCAGTTGCTTGTCTTTCAACAGGGATAGTTCCTTAAGCCTTTTGTTGCAAATTTTCCTGCCAAACTCTAACACCACACTTTTTCCTTCAATCCTCTGTTATTTCTTCTCCCCAAAGACCCAAGAGCTGGGATCAAATGAAGCTTTTCTAATGCTCTTTGCTGCACGGCTCGTGACTTAGAAAGGATAGCAGTGGAGCTTATATGACATTAACCTTAACTTGAATTTACACGGAAGGAATTAAATCCCAACAACAGGCTTTGGTTTTCTAAATCTGATATAGCAGAGCAAGTGCTACAGTTACCTGTCTTCAGTCATCAAGCTCAAAGGACAACAATCACAAGTACTTGGAGCAATAAATCACAATCCATGGGAAAAAGAAAGGCAGAAATACACAGCAGTACCAACACAAAGCAACTGCACAACTCTCAGGAAAACCTTCAAGAGCCTTCAGGTTGCAATAAGATTGCCACACACACTCCAGGAAGTCAGTGAATGCATACTCCATGTAAAGATCAATCTACATTAATGGGGAGGTCTGTTTAGAGGATTTGATTCCCAAATTAACTACAATTACAGCAAAAAGATATTAATTTCTTTATGGCATTAAATTAAGAACTTTTCCTTTGTCTTGGAAATGTTGTGAACTAATTCCACATTTAAATAGCATAAGTAAAACCCATGTCTGGGCTGGAGGACATGAAGTATTCACAAGAATAAGAACAAATATTACAGGAAGGTGCCCAGTACCACTGCAGCTGTATACCCAGGAATCCCCCTAACACAGCTGAAACAGTTCTCCACCTTGCCTGTTTTACTTTGGGGATCACTTTAGTCTATTCCTAGTTCTGGACGCTGCTGTAAAAACCCACAAAAAAGTCATCACTGCAGAGTTTGCAATCTGAAATTAAAGCCAAGAATTAATTAAGCATTAGGAAACAGAAGGAAAAGGTAAGACAGCTGTGGTCACAATGCTGGGATGCAGTCTCAAACATAAGCCACCTGAGCATTGGGATGGCTTCTTTTGGACATAACACCATTGAGGAGTTACAGGAAAAGATTTGAAGGAAGGTAATTAAATCAGTTTGCAGAGATTTAGAAAACTAACAGTAAAAACAGCATTTTTTTTCCAGCCATTAATAAATGGATGATGAAAGCTGGTATCACAGGTACATTGGAGATGAAATCAACATTTTAATGACAATTGAAATAAAGCTGAGCAACAGAAGTACCCAGAAAGAGTGGACTAGACCCCTTCTGATACATGATACCACGAGGAGGCCAATTTAAAAGAACAAGGAGGAGAACATGTGATTAACTACTATCCCTAGCAGAAAACCAGAAAAGCAATTGAGAGGAGGAGGTTATATCCCCTGACACTGACTGGGCAGAGCAAGCAAGTAGAAAACTTGACCCGTACTCTCCTCACAGAAGTAGGAAAGATTACATGAGGAACTTTTTCCTTGCAGAAAACATGACCTTGTGTTTCTTTACAAGTAACTTTTCATTCATATTGGAATTGGTCAATTAACATTAAAAATGTAAAAGGAAAGCCTATAAAATTTGCCTCTGGGATCATTCATTTTTAATAATTTTTCTTTTTAAATTGCCAAACAACAGCAAAAAACAAACTCTGTCACACTCCCTGCTTTGAGGTGTGGAGCTGCATAAAAGCAGTTACCTCTCGGAGTCAGAAACACAACTATAAACACAGCATCCTGTGATCCTACAGAAACAAAGCAAAACCTCATAGAGGCTGTCCCTGCAGGTTTTGTTCATGCAAAGCCACTCTTATTTCTGAAGCCAGTGAATGTATGGGGACATCAAGATATTCCTCTGCACAACTAAGTTCACAACAAAAGTAGAGGTACTGACTAAAGTTGAGACTTCAGAACGTTCTTATGAGAGGTGGTCCTTCAAATTCCCTCAATTGTGACTTTCCACTAGAATGTCTTCAGAAATAAAAAGCAACTCCAGCTTTTATTATTTCTGTGACTACTAATTTCCAAAACATCATTACTGGCTTTTGGTCCAGACTCCACATCATTATAACAAGTTCAGCAGCTAGATTGCATTCTTACCTATTTGTGTCACAGTTCTTTATATGATTAAAGACTGGATATTAGGAAAAAGCTCTTCACCAGAAGGGTTGTCTAAGCATTTTCTGTTGTAGAAACTTTTAAATGCAATTTAAAGCATCTGTTAAAGCAGTGAAGTTACCTGTGGTGAGTTATGCAAATTTTATCCAACTACAAAAGATTTCAAGTAAGAAATGGGAGTAAGTAACTCCAAACTGCCTTAGCACTCAAGCTCACAGGGGTCATCATATTTATCAGAGAGTCTCAAGAAAACTCTCTGGTAGTGTCAGAGTAAAAAATGTGCTCCCTGAAACTTGAGGGGAAAAAGTGTTAATAATTTAACAAGTTTTCCCCTTTCTATTGCTTGAACCTCAGTAATTTCATTTTGGGTTAAATGACTAACTCCCTCTATTTTAGTCTTTCAAAAAGTACTTCAAAGGAGATCTTAGTTTTGTGAAAAATAAAAGTAAAATAACATAAAATTCTATTATACGAATTTTTCTCTTTGTGAATAAATATTTAAAAACTACTGATGTAAACAGAGGTGTTATCTCTCCATATTAGGAAAACTCACGTATATTTACCATTAAAAATGAATTGCAGTAATCAATATCTAAGAACAGTTTTTGTCCTTCCTGTTACTGTAAAAGAGCATGTGTAAATTTTTTCTCCAAATACAAGTTTAGTGGCTATTTTCCAATTTGATTTCCGCTGACCACAGATGCAGAATAAACCGACGCAGCAGGATAAATAATTGTGGCTGTTCCTCCATAGACAGATAAAGGCTCATGATCATTAACAGTAAACAATAACTGCCAACAATAAACATTTAATGATACTCATAAAAATAATTGGCCATTGTGAAGCTCAACAAACTTAAGACAATTTTGCATTAAATTGGTGGTTGTGCATTTAAGAAGACAGTATTGCACAGAAGGACAGCAAGGGATGAAACAGCCACTATCTGCTGCTTCTGGCTGTTGAAAAACACATTTTCTGAAACTGAGCATTCTGGTTTTTTCCTCCTGCATATTCTCCAAGGGATCACCTTGCCTTGCCCAAAAATTTAATGGGTGCTACGCTCACAGAAAAGTTGTGCCAGTGAAGCAAAACGAGTCCATTTTATAATTGCCAGTTTTGCAACCAGGCACAACTATGACTTATGCTCTGTTCAGGGGACCAGTTTTGTTCTGTTTTCACCAGTCAGTGTGGTCCTCAATGCAAAAAACGCAAGAAATTACTTTTCTCCTTTCAATCCACAAAAGGCATGGACCAGATGGGTGCAAGGCGATTGTTCTCCTCGGAACATGTTGGTACTAAACAGTTATTAAGCTGGCTCTGTGTACGTCACGATCTGACNGTTTTTGTCCTTCCTGTTACTGTAAAAGAGCATGTGTAAATTTTTTCTCCAAATACAAGTTTAGTGGCTATTTTCCAATTTGATTTCCGCTGACCACAGATGCAGAATAAACCGACGCAGCAGGATAAATAATTGTGGCTGTTCCTCCATAGACAGATAAAGGCTCATGATCATTAACAGTAAACAATAACTGCCAACAATAAACATTTAATGATACTCATAAAAATAATTGGCCATTGTGAAGCTCAACAAACTTAAGACAATTTTGCATTAAATTGGTGGTTGTGCATTTAAGAAGACAGTATTGCACAGAAGGACAGCAAGGGATGAAACAGCCACTATCTGCTGATTCTGGCTGTTGAAAAACACATTTTCTGAAACTGAGCATTCTGGTTTTTTCCTCCTGCATATTCTCCAAGGGATCACCTTGCCTTGCCCAAAAATTTAATGGGTGCTACGCTCGCAGAAAAGTTGTGCCAGTAAAGCAAAACGAGTCCATTTTATAATTGCCAGTTTTGCAACCAGGCACAACTACGATTTATGCTTTGTTCAGGGGAGCAATTTTGTTCAGTTTTCACCAGTCAGTGTGGTTCTCAATGCAAAAAACACAAGAAATTACTTTTCTGCTTTCAATCCACAAAAGACATGGACCAGATGGGTGCAAGGCGATTGTTCTCCTCGGAACATGTTGGTACTAAACAGTTATTAAGCTGGCTCTGTGTACGTCACGATCTGACCAAAGATTCAGATTCAGGACAGGACTTGATCATTTGTCTGCCCCAGTCACCTGAATGTCCCACAGTTACCATAAAATTCACAGAAACATACTTTTTAAAGGATAATTGGGAATGGATGAATTAACCTTAACATTTTTTAAGCCAGGAGATGCCCGAGCAGGAAAACAATTAGACAGATCCAGTTCACCATATGGTCAACCATTGGATCACACATAAATCAATTTAAGATTTCAAATCACGGCAATGTGTTTTTGAAATTTTCAATTGGTTATTTGTACCAACTGCTAAAAATCATTATTCAAAGCATGGTTTCAGAAAAGACATCTTCAACTAACTTGGCTTACTTTTCTGAAATTCACTGCATGAAACTGAATTTAAAAGGCAGAATGCAATTTTTTTCCCCAGGTACAAAGCCGTAAAATCCTTTGGAGTTTTGTGGTCATGAATTAAATCAATAAATCAAATAAGAAATGAATAGAGACTTACGTACAAATGTAGAGAAAAAAATGAAATGCTACTTAACTGGAAGCATTGACTTCAGTCATACTGATTTTTAGATAAATGATAAGAACTGGAGAGGGAAAGTGAGGAAAAAACATTGCTTACTTTTAGTTTCAGTTAAGGTAGGCCTGAAATGAGAGTTAATCGCTACATAAAAATAACTCTCCTGCTGGAAGTCTCAACTCAAATGAAGTGCTAGAAATTAAAGCACCTAAAGTCCCTGCAATTTTAGGATCTTTTCAATTGACTGCTGCAGTATTGCTCTTCAAAGTAATCAGCATCTCTTAATCTTCGTGATCATTATTTCATTAAGCATCCGCTATCGTGTTATCAAGGTCTTGAAGCATTTTTGAGCTTTATTGATCTTTACCTGGCATATGAGCCACCAAAAGTCAGATCCTGTGGATATTTAAGTTATAAGTGTACTCATGAGACAACTCTGGTAACAGTAGTTGACATCTGCATTAGTCCACAAGAGGAGCAATCTCACCAGACTCTTTGCTCCATAGCAAACAAAATTTGTTTTGACAAATTAGGCTACCTTGAAAGAAGAGCACAACAAAATATAAATATATTGTCACAGAAGCCAGACTGGTAATTCATCTGAATTTAAACGATTAAATCACAGAAGTGGTTTTTATATCTCAAAAGAAAATAAATAATGGCATTTAAAAAAAATCTTACTTTCTCTTGATCCAACACTCTTTAAGATCCCTATGTTCCAGAACAATCTGGTGTAACTAACAGAAAATTTCAGATTACAGAACTACGGTGAAATCAGTTGATAAGCTTCTTTTTCTGTGTGGACTCAGCAAGCTAATTTGTCAAGGGTGTTCTCGGGGGGGTAATAGTGCTTGGCAGTAATATGTATCTGTAAAATTCCAGCAGAGCAAATAGCTGGAATAAGTGTCAAGAAAACTCAGTTATCTGCTGTACTAATAACCACAAGGCTGTACACATCATGCTGAGAAAACCTCCAGAAGGAACAATGTCATTACCTTAAAATTTCAGGTTGGCTTGATGAGCTGTTTATTCCAATTAACACAGAAGGAAATTGCTGGGTAACTACCACCCTCATTTAGGAAGTCTGTCTAATGTTCACACTATGATGAGTTCTGAAACATACTTTTTTTTGAGGATCACTACATTTAAAGCAACATTAAATCACATATGGCAACTACAAATTTCATCTCCTCATGCTGTAATCATAGACAGAAATAAATTTCTAAGGAGTGTTCACACATCCAACAGATCAAGTAAAATACCTGAAACTGCCTCTGATCAGAGCATAAGTTAAATTTTCATTTTACAAAAGGCTGCCAAAATTCTGTTTCAGTGTCCAAAGTCTATATCCCTGGTCATTGTGCAGTTAAGGGAATGAGCAAAATACTATAAAATGGTGTCTTGCAAATAGCATGAAGTGGTCATTTCTGTCCCTTTCAATATTTGTTTTTCTAAGGATTAATGAAACTGGTGGTACCTACTGTGTCTAACATCCTCTATGAATTAGCATTTATAGCAATATATATAATTCTTATAAACTAGTATAATTTTTTGCGTACAAAGACTTCTTTTCACAGGATATTGTATTAGAAAAGAAAGCTAATCCTCATTTTCAATAAATATAGTAGAACACTAATTGATTTGTTCTACTTTGTGTAACTGGTTCTTTTTTCTATTTGAAATTTTGAAAATTACTCCCAAGAATTTTCAAAAGATCCCATAGAAAAAACAGTTTCTTTGTGCATGGTTGAATGGTTTCATTCCACATGGTTACAAGCTGACCCTTGACCAAATTAAGATGTGGAAGGCAGTGTTCTTTGCAATGCAAAGATCTAAATAAGTAAACAAGAGAAAGGTTCACAGAAAAATCAAAAGTCCTTGCTGAGCCAAGACAGGTAGAAAAGATCATTTTATTCAATAGATACAAAAGCTCAGGGCAGAATAGTGACCATTTTTTCTCGAGAGCAACATCCATTGAGACGCAGTCTGAAGGTGGAATAAGGTTAAACCCTTCCAAAATGGAATAAACCCCTCTAATCTGACCTAGGTTATGTAATCATCTGTACTTATTTACAATTTTGAAAATAGTATCCAAAACTGTGAATCCTAAACTTGAAGCTGATTGACTGATTCTTTTGTTCTAATGATTTCCCATTATTTTCCCTTTTTTTCATTTAAGTAGAATTACTACAGATTTACAAAGCAAAAAGAAGAACAGGGGACAACTAAGCAAACTTGCTTAGAGAGAAATAAAAAATCAGCACTTTCAGGATGTTTTTTCTTTTACCTGAAAATAAAGGCAATCAAGTTGACTCATGTCTGTAACAGCAGAGGAAACATTTCAGTATGGATAAAAGAACTGGATATGCACAAACAACTACATTAATGGAGATTATTCTGGAAGCTGGATGGTCCACAAGCACTGGGATGTGTCTCCCATCAAAGTGTTGAGTGTAACTAAGGGTCCAAATGACTACAGTGTTGTTGTGGCTTCAAAATTTATGTCTGGAAAACCACTACATCAGAGCAACTTTCAGATTAGAATTCACCTCTATTGAAATTATCCAAAAGAATTGGATAAGGTGAAATGATCATGCTGCAGAAATATTCCTGACTTTGAAGAAATACAGTCACATTCAGTGACGTTTAAAAAATACATGGTCACACTACATTCACATTACAGCACGGTACGGTCTACAACATTTCTCTTCATCTTCAGTATCTCTCACAGTAGTAATGGCAGGATGAAAATACCAAACTTAAAAATACTATGTAAGAACTGGTATTCTCCCACGTGTATGGGATACCTCTGCCTGCTCCAGAGAGATTTATCCTCAGTCTTATACAATCTCTGTAAATACTGTAGATATTAGGCAACGACTGGAGTGTTTCACGTGTTCTCTCAAAGCTTATTCCATTGGTTTATGCTTCCAATAGGTATCAGGAAGAGTAGAACTCAGCAGCAAGGGGTGGGATCATTGGATGAAAGTAACAGTATTATTGGCACATGAGAAATCAAAGAAATATTGATTACCTAAAGGATCTGAAATATGCACCTTGTCTAGTGCAACTTCCATACTGAGGCTTAGAAACAGGCACTAATTTATAACTTCTAATTTTTAAATCTTGTGGATGCCAAGTCCTCAGCCTCCATCTCCAAAGTAATCAACTGAGAGATATTTACTGTTAAGATTTTATACCACGGCCTTATTGTTTACAGTGGTTCTTGCCAGCAAATATGCAGGTTGCATGAATACCTAAACTCAGTGTATCCCCCACCACTTGTAAACTGTTATAAAGAGAAACAGGTTTTTTCTGTGCTAATTGTTGACATTATAAGTTACCAGGAGCCGAGTGAATATGGACTAAGATTTTACACGGCAAAGTAAAGAATGCACATAGACAATAAACCCTGGATCCCAGCCCTGAAATCCTATTTTATACTCATTTCTTTGGCTTTGGGAAGACATTAGGACAGCCTGTAGCTTACTAGAAATAAAACATTGACACTGACAATCCTAGTTTAAGCAGCTGTTCTGCAGATGCAAAGGAAGATTTAAAATGTTTCCTGGACAAGCAGCCTGAAAATTACTCTCTCACAGATGAATAAGCATCAATACAAAACACACTGTTACAAACCTTGTATTTCTATATAACAGATAATGAAAAACCATCTGTCCATTGTGGTTATTTGCCAAGCAGCCAGCCCAGCATACTATTTTACTATCTGTATTTAAGATATCCTACTAATAAACAATACTTCTTAACTGTTTTCATTCTGTCTGCAAGTGCTGAATAAAAACTACGTCATTTAACTCACCTCTTTCAAGGTCAGTCATGTACATAACTGGGAGATTAATTCCTTCAAGTATAACTGTGTTCCTCTTTTGGATTTGGAAAAGAAAGAGCTTTAAATTAGTGAAAATTAGTGTTAACATTTTATTCTGCAGGAATTCCTCCAGTTCAGCATAATATTTCTATGGACTTTACATGATCAATATCCTGTGCTCTCAATATCCAATTCTACTCCTAGCTGTCTTGCAGGTGTCAAAAGCCAGCGGGTATTAAGAGATAAATTGTACCCAGCACTACTTTGGTCCAACAAATAACATGAAGAATATGTTTGCAATTAAAATTCACACAATGGAGTATTTTAAGAGAACACATTTTAGTATCAGTAGCAGCACATGTCGATGATGGAAAATACACAATAGCATGGTACTCTGTGCTGTATTATGCAAATAGATGCAGCAAAGGTCAAAGCTTATCTCAATCTCATAATAATGTAGTCTGCAGAGAATAATTAATTTACAGTGTGCTTTCTTATATTGTGTACCACAACACTAAAAGCCATTTTATTCAGGAAATTTCTTTTTTTATGTTGCAGAGAAAAATCCTATCAAAGGCTTTCAATTTTCTCTTTGGGGACTATGGGGGAAAGAAAGGCACAGTTCTTTCTTTTCTATTAGTCTAATAGCAGCACCAAGCTAAAATTAACCACCAAAAATACTCTGTTTTAATTGCTAAAACGCTGTTAAATGTTGGTGTTTCGGAATGAGGTTTCCATGCCCAACAGCTGCCTTACATTATGAGAGCAGAAGTGTTTGAATGATTTCCATGAAGCAAGCAGTACTATAAGAATTCAGTTATACTACACACTTCCCTACAGAGGATAACAATTTAGATGTATTATATGTTTGTAAATTACTGGAGTCCTGTGCTGGGGATGGGAATTGTCATCTAGAGCAGCAAGGTTATAAAAATGGAAGCAGAAAAAGACAGGATGCTAATCTCTGTCTGAAGTGCTGGTGGGAATTTGGGAAACCGGTGTTACCTGAACTCTAGTTCTGTCACTGAAAACCCCATCTTCCCCATACACTGGTCCAGCTCTATTTTCCTCTGTCTGCCGAAAAGAACAATTTCTTGGCTTTGTAAGAAAAATATCTTCTAAGAGCTGATGTTCAGAGCAGACTGTGCTATGTTATGCAAACACTTTTTCACACCTATTTTTCAATACACATTACACATAGAGTTTTTAAAAGAGTGGTCATCTGACATAAGTCTCAAGAGAGCAGACAAAGCAATAGGATGAGTTGCTTGTGTTCTTTCAAATCCAAGGCATGTTATTCCTTACCATCAAATATTTGTACTCTATTGTGATTTGAGCTGGAAGCTATATATAGGTGCTTGGGAATCAGGTGGGGTCACACTGTACAGATGACAGAAAACTACCATGATAAGGAAGGCTTAATTGGTCCCACAGGAAGTCTGTCATCAGGAATTTTAAGTCCCCAATTCCAGCTTCAGTTTGTTTAGCTTATTTTCCCTCGTTTTCTAAGAAGGAACGTGCTTCTTGTTTTTTTCAAAGGAACCTGAACAACATGATCTTCATGTGATCCAGTGGTCTCTAAAGCCCATTCCCTGCTGTTTGCACAGGTCAGAACAACTCTTGTGTGGTTTTTATCACCTTCATGTGAGAAACTTGCACACAGGCAAGCACCTTTCTCCATCCTTAGAAGTCATCAGTCATTATGATCTCCAGTGTCCATCACAAGATGCAGAACTAGACCAACGGCAGTGCTATCCAAACTAACCCAGATCTTCTTGTCCTTATGTCACTTACCTTTACACACTCCAAATGAAACACCAGCAATTTCCGGGGAAGGTGAAAATACTGCAGAGTAGTTAATGTTGACAGTAGCTGCTAAAAGGTCATTTGGAGACATTCATTAGTTGTTTGCTGTAGCAGACAGTCATTATTATTGGCAGCAGAAATTGGCAGAAAGCGCTGCTATTGTCAGAAAGCATTAAAGGAGTGTCATTTGTCAATATGTGCTCTCCTACAGAGCAGCAGGCTAAGAGAACTCCATCTTTCAATTTAAATGGGAAAAAAATAGAAAGAATATCCTGATGTTCTTTTATCTGCATCTCCTGATATTGGCATTAAAGATTCTTTAGGAACTCTGCATCAGCCAACTATCCTCTTTATCTGGGAGCAGAAAACCAGAAGAATATGCAGAAAGATTTTATGCTAAATTTTAGGTTGTAGGATTCTGCTATGAGTTTTTCCAGAATGAAGAATGCCTGTGATTGTCCACCTATTAGTCAGGCACACTTAGGACTAACTCTGTTTCTAGGCACAGATACTTAGGTGTTGCTATCTAAATGAACTCAGATCTGCTTGCCCTGCATTGGTAAGGGGGAAAATATATTGAGATTCAAGACCTCTTTTTTTTTTGTTCCATATATTTGACCAAATGCAACCATAATCTGTTTCAGGCTCGGAAGGTGGAAGTAAAGTATAAAACCAAGTTGCATCTCTTTATAGCTTTCCATTAAGGCATTCCAATAATAGAATTAATTAAACTTTCATTTTAATGCTGTCAAGTTACATTAAAAGCATTATTTAGCCCTTCCCAAGCCTACATTCTAATAAATGTCAAATCTCCAATTATTAGATATTTCAATATTTGTACTAAGAACCTTTAATAATGAGAACACACACTGCAGATGTGTGCTGTTGTACTATTAAATTGAGATAAATAACCCGGGACAATTATTCCCAGTCTTAATAAAGCTGATTTTCTAATCAAATGTCAATAAAATGACTTGTTTTTAATACGGATACAATTGCACTAATAATTTAGAGTTATTAAATAATAACTTTCAGAATGAACACAGAAGCACTCCTAATTTTTTTTATGACACCCTTCATTCTCCTACTGGCTTCTTTCACCTCAAGCACGGAGAATCCTTTTCATTCAGTAAAGCAAAGGTTGCTACTTCACTTTCATTTCCATCTTTGTCCCTGCCACAGGAAAGGTAACAAAAGCCAGAAGATGGGAGAGATAACAGAAGAAAGGGAATGGTTTGTAGGACATTACCTTTGTTTTGTAGTATACTGCATTGCTCACCAGCCAGCTCTACATTTTCAATTAGGATGTCCCAACACTTTTCTGTAAGAAAGAAAATGAGCAGATTCCTGTAGTACACTTCCATCTCCGTCCTTCATTTGACTGTCTGCTGGATGCACTCAGTTTTCTAGGAGAAGTTCAAAAAACTGAAAGCCTGTATAATACCATGGGACAGGAATTTCAAAGCAACTCAATGGAAACTGGCAATAGCAGAAGTGTTGATGCAAATCTTATGTCTTTAGGGTTTCTGACAGCTTTGAGTGCTAATTTTGACCTTGACCATAATTCTTTTCCTAATTCAAGAGCTTCCCTTTTTATTCTATTCATTAACAAAGAAATTGAATTTTAAAATGAATTTGCATAGTGAAAGAAGGCGACATGTTTTCACTTCAAAGATTTATGTGTTCTTAAGGGACTTGTTCATGCGCCCTGTTGGTGAATCATTGAGGACAAGATGGTTACTGTGTTACAAAAGCAATAAAACATGCAATTTACTAAAACACTATTGGAAAATATTATCCATGGAAGAATGAGTCTGATTAGCTAACAGCAACAGATAGGTTTATGACTGCAAGTTTTATGACTATTTGATAACATAAAGCACTACTTTTTCTCAAAAGGAAGTTGCAGCACTTAACGCATTTGCTGAGCTTGGTGTTGTCAGCGCTATAAATCACTCAACAAGTTGCATTCCTCAGAAGTAGAATCTGCACTTCATGGTTAGAAATTTACAGTGCGCTAATAAACTACTTGAGAGATTATTTCTGATTTTCAATATCTAGTCAAAAGAACACTTATTGCTACAGTCAAAGGCATTTATCGCTGATAAAAATACAAATAATATCACCAGTTACTTACATTTAATAATGACCATAACTGACCTGGAGCAAGTTGTTCCTTATATTTAAAATCAGCACAAGATGATAATCTTTGGTGGTGGGTTTCAATTACACTTGCAAGAGGTAGTAATACAAGATAGCAAGACTATACAGTTGGATGAAAATTTTTTATTCCATTTCCCTGGTTGGAAATAAAAAAAATTGTTTTCTAGTCTTTCCTCATTTTTGAGGCAGACCAAATTACTCAGTTGCTTCAAGGTATCCACAAATCACATTTTCTGAGTGTTTGGTTCAAGCTCTGTTGTGCTGATTCTATCACAAAAATATTAATGGAATGCCACAATCACACTTGCACTGAAGACAAATCTTGAGGCACTTTATCCTGAAGTCTTTGACTTCAGGAATAATATTTGTTATTACTCTGTTATTGCTATTTTAAAGACTGATATTTATTTAAGGACTAATAATTATTTTAATGCAATGCCACATCAAAGGACTTACTGACAAGACAGTGTTTCACACTAGAAAGAAGCTAAAAGAAATGAAAATTAGTGCAGCATCATCTCTACAAGTATCTGGTTGACTTGAGCTTATATGAAGGAAAAATTAGGCAGAATGCAGCTGAATAGATTGTGGCAGATCAGAATCAACCAAGCACAAAAAAAAAAGCAATGTGAAAAAAATAAGCCAGCAGCCAATTTAGTGGAAATGGCAGGATAACCTTTTCTAGGCATGTGGTCTGAAATTTCATTAAAGCCCAGGTTCCCAGACTATTTTCAGTGGAGATGCAGGTATTGAGACCGCAGATGTTCCACCGACAGCTCATTAGTCACACAGTGCTTCATTCACCAGGCTCCTTCCAGCTGAGAAACTCCACAGATAGACAAAGAAATATTAAAAAGTGCGTTAATGATGTAGACACATTTGTGTATGAGCAATCATCATTATTATAGAGAGGTCATGTGCCTCCGTGTCAAACGATGTCCTCAGAGACTCTTAATAAAAGTCTTCCTAGAACGATCTCTGTTAAAAACAGGGCTCATCCTGCAGAAGTCTTCAGCATCCCTACTTCCAGCTGCTCCATTTGCCTCACGGAAAGATCTCACTTCAGCCATATGGAAGCACCCGGCCACTCAATCTGCTTCCCTCCCATCTCGCTTGCATTAACCGCTCATCCCCTAACACAGAGATCAGTCCTACCCATTCATCTAGCATCAGCCTAACAAACAAACCACAGCAACAAAAAATTTCCTCTTTAAACTTTGATGCTCTAAGGCTCATGCGCTGCACTAGGAATGACTTTTAAATTTGTTAACATCTTGAAGGAGCACAATAAAGCATGCAAATGAAGGCTGTAGAACTTTGGAATGTCTGATGTTGGAATGATGAGCTACAGACATCTGAAGGAGTTTAACAAGATTCATTTGTTAGTCTGAATTGTGCTTAACAAAGTATAAAAGTTCAGATCCTTCTCAAATTCATCACAGCTTTACCTTACAATGCTCTAGTCTGTGTGACACACAAACCTGCATATGAATTAGCCCTCTGAAAGACCTACCTGGACACAAGATTTCTGTCTAAAGACCGCTTCCAAGCTGCTTTTCCTGCTTCTGTAGCTCAAGAAAGTAGTACCTGTTAAACTGGTAACAACAGATAATTAGCCCATAACTGCAGCTGCTTGCATGTTTTCTGGTCTATTTACATATCCTTGAAACTATTATGTCCAATTAGTAGTTCGGATTGTTTCTCCCTTCTATCAGTAAGAAAGGAAGACACTCTTTAAAAATGTGATCTCTTAGGCTTGCTACTGAATATGCCACTCAGCTACCCTTAGGCCACTACTATAAGGTAAAAAGCTGTGCCTTAATAAAGCAGGTGCTGCTTTTCCCTTCATCTAGCACTCTGTACTAGGTGCATGCACTCCATTGTGCAAATACTGCCAGCTGAGTACACTTCATGGTTAACAACATGAAAGCAACTTTAATTTAAATTACTCTGATAGTATATGCACATTCTCCCTGAAGAAATGTAGAATACTTGTGAAATACCGCTTTTAAGCATCTTGGTTTAGTCACTGAAACACCTACACACCTAAAAAAAAATCTATTATAGTTTCGACAATTTTATGTTTTACTTCATGGCTACAGTAAAACATGATGAATTACTTTAGTGCCAGATTGAATATTTTAACAGGAACATTTAAAGTATTATCTTGACTAGCACTAGAACATCAAAATACTTAGTGCCCCTGGAGGAGTTGCCTTTTGCTCACAGCAGATAAGCAAAGACTACACAATATTATATTAAATACTCAGATGTACGTGTTCCTCAGGCCAGTTTGATTTATCAGCTATGCATAATTCCAATGTCGTAATTCCTCCTGAAACCATGACTCCCTGCAGATCCGTCCCAAGCAATGTAGGCACGTACTGAACTCAGAACCCAGAGAGCGCTCCCACCCAGGATTCCCAGTGCAATGCTCAGAGAGCACTGGCCAAGCAGCTGCTCCTCCCAAAGTGCCAGAGGGAAGTCCAGGGGTGGCAGAGGGCAAAAAGTCTTAGAGTCTGTCCTGTGGGTCAGTTCTTCAACATGAATTAAGACATGTATCAGTAGTAGACTCTTCTGTGTATCTGGGAAGGAGTTTAGCATGCTCCTCACCTGAGTTTACCAGACTGCTACATAAATGTATTCTCCCCATCTGTTCTCCTCCTTCAAGTGGTGTTACTGCTTGTCTCTGAGGCTGAATTCCCATTGCTAGGGCAATGGCAGCTACAGACCTGGCCTGTCACTTTTGTTGCCTAGCAGCAGGTCTTTGGGATCTTCTGTTATGTGACTTCTTTGCAAAAGAAGGTGCAAAGTCACCATTTGAATCCCCTGTCAAAATCACCTCTGGAGGCAGGCGATGTGCACCATCAAAGCCTCTGGAATGACCAGGAGCTGTAGAAGCTAGGATTCTGTCACTCTCCAGAAAGAGTAATCTACCTTGCTTTGGGGACGCTTTTTCATGTTGCTGTCAGCACAGGAGCTTAAGGAAAACAACATGACTGATGTCTCACATTGCTCGCTCCCCTTCAGTCTCAGTGTTCAGGCTGACTGCTTGCCGCTTGTGCTGCTACTTTGACTGGCCTCAGGTTACACAGTGAATCTACCTGCAAAATTCCTAAAAAACCAGCATCCCCAAACACTTTACAGCTGTAGAGGAAGGTTTTATTTAAGTAAAAAAAAATCTTCTGAGAACAGAGAAAAAACAGTGAATTTGTCAATGGTTACAGTAATGACAGACTGAATTTGCATTTATAATTTTATACTGTTTTACTTATATTTTGCCTATTTTGGAGGAATACAGTTTCTCAAATTTTCTACAGTTAATAGCAGCATACAAATTAGGTTACCATTACCTATATCAAAGAACATTGTTGAAGCTACTTTGTAAATCTCCAGCTCTGCATTTGCAAACAAAATTCACGTAGAGACCTTCTGCTTACATGGGATGTTCGTGCATTTGTGTCTTCTTTTACTGCACTGTTTTAATGAACTCTTTTAGTGCAGCACTTTTTTGAGAAAGCTCTTGCCAAGTCAGAGCCACAAAGCTTTTACAGAAGGTAAATATCAATATAAATCTTGATTACCTGTAAATAAGACGGAATGACAGATCAGTTGCTGTTTGGCATTTCTGGTTGCAAAGTACCTTGGGAAACACATGCCATGGTAATGACTCAGGAGGGAAGAAAAGGAATCCACCCAGGATTGCAAGCACTAAAAGAGCAGAAGGATAAACCAGGTCAGTGTTGACATTATGTAACATCCTCAACCAGTTCTAACAGATACTGTGCTGTCTACCTTAAAAATACATCCCTTACAAAAAGGGCTGTGTCCCATTCCTGCAGCTCAAAATTTCAGTCTAGAAAATTCGAGTCTAAATTCCAACTTAAGAACCTATTTTTGGTACCGGCTGCAGCGAATCTCCATGCCTCATTTAAACAATTATGTCATTAAGTGTTTGGATTAAGCACTTTTGTAGTCCATCTGCACAATTAAATACTAGTGGCTTTATGGTGGGAAACCTCTTCCTACAGTGAATGCAGCAGCCCACCTCATTTACATGCAAGTCAGCCACCATCTCATTCCCTACATCATGCATAAAATGAAAGACTATTTTAATACTATCCCAAATGTACATGACAGCACAAAAAAAGTGCTTTCAGCTTTACAGTATCCATTACAATTAATTATCCAAAAGTCCTTGGCATAAACTGTGAAAAGCCCTTTCTTTTGAATAAATGGACTCCATCAAAATTATACAGGCACCTGAACTGACTGCAAATGAACGCAAATATTCACTGGCATTTTGTTACAAACAAAGGCCTTTTCTCTGTCAAAGTTGTTTGACACAGTTTTACTGCCCTGGATTTCTAGTATAACAGAAAGCATAACGTTTTTGTTAGCAGATAAAGCTAAGAAGGTGTGGTTTGTGATATTTCAAGAGATAAGGCCAATTACAGGAGAAAATATTAATGTTTTATGTAATTTTTTTGCCTTTATCAAGTCAATAGAGCTAATTCACAATCACTCATTTTATTCGGTGTCACTTAGACTGTTCATTAGGCTAACTACCATAAATCAAGTAACAAATGAGAAATCTCCCAGAACCTCTGATAATACATAAAGAGAAAGAACATCCAAGTAGACTACAGGCTAGAAATTTCTAAGTGGAAGGGATAAACTAAATTAGCTTGAAAAACTTACCTAAGCGCTAAAGTTCTCTTTAGTTAGAAGGCTACTGAGTTGACAAAAGCTCAAAACTTACTAATGAATTCCTTCTCCATTCAGGACTGGAAAAGCAGAAAAGAAAAGCAGCATTTTACCATTTCAGTTCCGTGTTAAATCCTGTCTTTCTGACACCCCATTTGTCAAGGTTAATTTTTGCCTTTCATTGTCCCTAAATAAATTCTACTTATTATAGTTACTAAAGTTACCTGGCATTTTATAGTAGAGTCAGCATTTGCTCTGTTATGAACTCTCCACTGTACGTATTTTAAACTCTCTCCTTCCTCTGAGTGGAATTATTTCTGCAACAATGGCTATTCTAGGTGTCTATTTTGGGATGGACCTATATTAAGGCTACTGCAAAACGTTGTCATTAAAATACAAATGCAGAAGTACTATACTGCTCAGATTGCTTCATCCTTGTTCCACAGCACTTACATTTGTATTGATTTTATAATGAATGCACATGAGATGAGGGAAGTGCTGACTTTTCTTGCTCTGCCATGTTCATTGCTGCTTTTCTTGTCTAAGTGAGGTGCAGTGTCTCACTGAACTGTTCAAAAAGAAAGACCAACAGTAGGGGTATAAGTTTCTCTTACAGCATAACCATTATAGAGATTCTCTCATAAGGCACTAGGTGTAGCTAACTTAGTGCATTAAACAAAAAAGGGTGACACCTGTGGTTTAGTATTCTCTAGAAGACAAAACTTGAAAGAAATGGCAGTTTGGAACACAAGTAAAACATGGGCTGAAGCACCACCAGCAAGCATGCTCCCTATCCCTTCACCCGCAGCATACAGAGATTCCATGGACTGTGTTGAGTAAGTCTTCAAGTGATGATGGTAATGAGTTAAGCTAAAATAAGGTACTAAAATACTGCCCGTGAGAGGTTTGAGAAGTTTTCCTAGGACATTAGTCCCATTTTCTTAGCTGTGAGACCTCTTTAGAGAGTCTATTTATTTAGAGAAAATATCTAAATCGTTTGCTGGCATTAGGAAGATGGACATGGTAATTCAGTGCCAGTGTAAGTACAGCTCAGAACGCCAAAGGAGAGCAATGCTGAATTCACACTTCGACACTGACCTTACCCAGATAAATCCTGTCAATAAGATACTTTCCCAAAGGCAACGCACAAGGCACGTTATCATCACTGTCTTGTTTCTCCACAATTAGTTCACCTATGTGTTTAATACTACTAGAAATACCATTCCCATAAGACAACTAATACCAGGTGACAGACAATGTCAAAGCTTATTCCCAGGTACTCTGCTTCAGAGACAGCTTCCTATTTGCTTCGCAGGCCATCTCAGAACTCACTGCAAGCTCACAAGAGACAGTATGTTCACACGGAAATTTGTGCAGGGAAAAAAATTAAAATATGACACTTGAGCCCTCGAAATGGTTATTCATACAGTGCATCAAATTAGAAGAAACTCTGTGCACTTTACGAAAAAAATAGTATTACCTGGAAATACTAATAAAAGCACCCTACCTTTTGTGTTTGACACACGAACAGTTATGAATTTTTCATGAAGAGTGCACCTGTTCTCAGAGACTGCAGAGGTAAAAGACCTCCTGCGTTAACAATACTTACTTATTTGATCCAGGTCCAAAATCTGTTTACAGACAGTACTGAAGAAAATCATGATCAAGAAAGCCAGGCCACAACATCACATATGCCAAGGGCATATGCCTAGGGCTTTTTATGAGTAACTAGAAACCTGCTTAATATTAAGCCAAGGAGGAAGTTTGAACCTGTCCACGCAGAGAGAAGGTTTTTGTAAGGATGTGACTGTAGCTTTTTTTCCGCCACCAGTGCAGCAGTATTCTAAACCGTTGCAGGGAGGAAGAAATAGAAGTAGTGTAACTGCATAAAGTCTGTATTGACAAATTAAAAAGTTTCATACTTCTGTTGCCCATTCAGTAACTGATAACAGTACCTCACTGTTATCAGATGCAGATTAAACTTCTTTCCAGATATACCTGTGGCTGAGTTTTGAATTAAGTACCTTAGATACAGATAGCAGCAGAGTTGAGTCAAACTGTACTTGGTGCCCTATTATTTTATCTATATCTCTACCTGGGTTTTTATTACCTTCAGCACACTACTTTAGATCTCAGAGACAAGGTTAATTGGACTTCATAGGAGGCAGAGAAAACATTACAATCTTCTGAAAATAACTCTCAAAGGCTTTTAATTTCAAAGAGGCTTTCCTGCTTTTTAAGAGATGCAGTCTCTTGCCAACTTTCTCGTAAGAACAGGCCAGTTGAAATATGTCACAAAAGGACAGCAAGCAGTAACAAAAGCTGCTCCATTATACCAGTAATCCCAGTTGTTAAACACTTCAGGTGCATAACTTGGGCCAGAGCCCTAAGCTGGGAAACAGGAAGCACTTTAGAGGGTGCTGAAACACTGTGTAATGACCTTGGAATAGGATCCACAATTGAGAGTGAGATGGAACTACAGGACACACTGAAAAGTCCAGAAAACCTATGACAACAATTCCTGCAGTGATTTTAAATTTTCTTAGGTACCACCTTTCTATTCCAAGCAGGAACAAGCACCTGCGATGGTACGTAATGATGTGATTCCCTGCTCAGACCTGAATTGTTCTCTAGTAAAACTTGCACAATTTCCTGGATAAATACGGTCCCTCAGCACTATTGTGACAAGAAAGAAGCTTACATCTCACCTCCTATGTTTGGTACCACTCCAGGCAAGTTCTCAGGAAGTTTTTTTCAACTGCTCTTACACAGAGAAGGAAAGAATACACCATTACAAGCTTCCCCAGGTTCCAAACTAAGGAGATTTCACTACTAAAATGCTATTCAAGCAAATTATAGCCTTCTTTCAACTCTCTTGGAAAGAGCTTCCAAGATAGTGTATTTCATAGATAAAAATTGTTGCAGTAAAACTGATTAAAACATATTACATTATTTATAGTGCAAAGTTATCTCTGCTTCAGGCAAGGTATTTATACCTTTCATCAGGATTAACCATTTTCACCAAGTACTTTTTAAACGTATGTCACTCAATTTTAATTCAATCCATTACACCTGTAAGTCTATTTTGGAGAGATTTCTGAGGATTTATTTCACAATAGATGAGCTTAATGTGTTTTTCAGTGGGAGACAGGGTGGGTGCTTGGAGAGATATGGAGAGATGATCCATGTATTAGTCTCCTAACAGAAGAATTCAGTATTAAAAGAGAGAGAGATGAAATGTACACACTGACTGGTAGCTAAAGCTTGTTTCAATCCATCTTCTCTTGCATACCGAAAAAATATGCTGAAGCCACTGATAACACTTCCTTTGGGAGCACATATTAGTGGCTATTAACACACACTGACTGGTGTGTTTGTCAGCTGATAATTTCACAGTGGTGAAGTTACATCAAGAAAGCAATTTCTGTATTAGCTTCCTAAATTTAAACAAAAGGCTCCCAACATTGCACACAGACCATCAGGCACTTCTCTATTTACCTTCTCTTAGCTGCCATGGGGAGCTCCTGTATCAAAACTAGAAGCCTTGAAGAACTTAACACAAATTCAACATTTTGATTACATACTGATAAAAGACTGTTACAGAAATTCTCAGTTTTTCAGGTCATTCCTAGAAAGTGTGAAATTCCACTCTTATAACCAATATATCATTCTTTTTCTTTTCTTCATATCAAAAGGTACAGCTGCATTACATTTTCCTGTGCTGCAACATTTGCATGTTGATTCCATTTAAAAATGTTTATGTATTTGTTCAGCAACTTCCTACAAACTGAAGGGGTTTTTTTCCCCAAAGCAAAGAAAACCCCAACCTAATCATCTTCTCTCTCTTGAGCACAAATGGAAGTGTCTGATACTAAAAAATAGCCAGCCTAGTATTTTTCAGCTACATTTCTAAAAATGCCAACAGAAGAAATGCCTTTCACTCCAAGTCTTCTGAAGTAAATTGATTCGGTTTGGTAAGCACTACCCAGCTGCCTCGGTGTCATCTGGAATAAGTAGATACATCCTTTGCTTTGTAAGATCCGTGCTCACAAATTACTGTGCATCATACCTGCCTCAACATTTCCCTGAGCAGCTTAATGAGATCCTTGTTGACTTCAATCTTACTAGGTGTAAACCTGAAGCTGCTGTTGGAAGTTCCTGGCATTTGTTCAATGTTTACTTGGCACATTGTACACAATGTTTCAGTTGAGAAATGACTGGTGCTGTGTTTTGCACAACATTCTCAGACAGCTTAAAAGGACAGTAGGGCTAAACACAGTCCTTTGCTTATTTGGTTGTTTTGGGTAGACGTTTTCCGTCTCCCTGCCATACATTTCTGCTTTATGCAGCAGCATTTGTTTACATTTGCATGACACACCAAACACACTAAAACCTCTTTGTCATGTTTTATCAATGTTTCCCAGATTGTGTCCTGCTTCCATATTGTCAAGTTAGACAAAGGAATTCTTGTTGGACAGTGAATTAACCAGACTCCCAAAATTTCTCCAAATTTTTGCAGATTGATTGTATTCTGCTTTCCCCTTAAGGGACAATATGCGCATAAATAAAATGAAAATCTATTTTTCTCTTGAGAAACAACTCAAGCTATTTAGCAAGTAGTAAGAACAAAACCAGTATCTACTGATTATTTTTGAATCCTTACACTCAAAAAACAATCCATCATGCCTTGCTTCTTGGGTGAAGAGTTTAGGTAAGATTCAAATACAGGGATGAGGTTAAAACAAAAAAAAACCCACTTACTGCTCATGGACAGCTAAGAAATACCAGTTCTACCAAAAATATTGCTGTGAAAGACTCTTTCTTTGAGGAAGTAAGAGATACTTTTGTGTCATTCTTTCAGGGACAGTACCTCAGTAACTCACAGCATATGCCAATTCTGTTACTCCTCCTACTCCCCAGCTTTCAGACAGACTCATATACTGGATTCCTTGCATCATACTACAGACTGTACTCCATGTGAGATGTAACACATGCAGCCCACTATGTAGAAAGAAGTGAGGAAGATACCATGAACTATTATCGGAATGAAATTCCTGGTATTTTCTAGTAAGCTGTTTAATTTCAAGTAACATGGGTATTTTGTTTTCCAAGAATAATTATAGGTTCCTGTGAAAAGCAATAACTTATCTCCAAAACTCTGCTATAAACTCTTTACTTAGACACTGAATATTCCATCAAAATTCACTCAATAGGTGACACCAATTGCAATTTCTTTTACTGGTTTTTTTTCTGATCTTTGTCTAAATGTCTATGTATTTCCACACAAAACTCTTTGGAAATAGATTTACTTCTTGGTCTCTCAGTCTTTTGAAGCTGTGCATGTTACATTTAAAAAATAGTTTGCTTACAGATTTCAGGGTAGAAAAAGAAAACACTGCTGATTTTGGATTGGCCTCAGCTTGATAAAGTACTTTATCAAGTTTAACAGTGCTTCCTGCAGGATTGTGGAGCTGTATACCCTTCCTTTCGAAATAGTCTTCTCTAGTTCAAACATTCTACAAGGAACTTCAGGCAATGCCACTGATTCGTTTTAATTGGTCAAACACAGTTTTTTAGTTTAAGTAATACAAAGCTATAGGTCTTTTAAATGAATTGTGTCAAACTCTCCAGTCGCAAAAGTGAATTTATTTCAATAAGAAAGTCAGCTTTATCTCTAAGCAATGTTGTCAATGCATTCTCAAGGTTAAAGCTGAAAACAGTCACAAAATGCAAGAAGCAAGAGCTGTACTTTGTCAGTAACCTTTTCACTGACAGCAAAAAGAAGAGAAGTGACACCATGATACTTCTTGCATTAATAAGAATGGTAATAAAATATAGTTGGGATTAGCATTTGAGAAGCTCAGCCTTGTGGACCAAAATGCCTGCTGAAGTTATGCCTGACCAATTGCTTCTTAACGAAAGTTCCTAAAATAATGAGAACCAAATCTGACATTTAAAGAAAAGAACAAGGTCATTTGTCTACTTAATTATGTTAAGCCTGAAAGCATTTCAGTTCTATACTTTTTCCTTTCATTATGGTATTATATAAGCAGCATTAGAACAAGAAAATACTATGTATTATACTTCAGTAATTCTACTTTCTAAAAAAAAAAACCCTTCACACTATGTCAGAAGCCAAATAATGTGTTTCCTTCGTTTACAATTCCACTGCTTTGACTTACTTAAATATATAGATGGGAGCTGTTTGCTTGGCTTTGGGGGTTTTTTTAAATTTTTCCTTTGACTTTATGCCTCAGGATAATTATAGACAGATAGTACCTGTTGCTACTATGGATTTCATAATACTTCACCAGAATACCTCCTTAGGCCTGCCTCCTTAATTACACCAGTCATGGCAGGGAGAAACGAGAGACATTGCCATCAGAAGGCTGAGCCCTCGATTACTTTCTTTTTTACCTTGGGAGAAAAATCATGCTGGAATTCTTTCTGCAATATTCCTTACCCTTTGCAGTGATAGAGGAATTTTACTCCACTGAGTTGACTTTTACACAAAAATCACTAATACCAAAGAGCTACATGCAGCAAGAGACAGAGTCTCCTTGTTTATAAACATTTTGGGAGGCAAATCCTCCATGAAGGATCCAGAACAGGTATACAATGGTAATATTGATATATGCTCATATCTAAGGGTGATGGAAGGCAGGACAGTAAACATCCAATGCAGGATTTTAATATAAAAAATATTAACCCCGTTTTGGATAAAATAGGAAAACTGGCATCACTTTTTCTCTTCAGTTTGGTAATTGCTGTTACAAATATGCTTACACTGGAAGTCAGAGCAGCAGAACCCAAGTTAAATTTACTCTTGTTTCCTATAAAAAGTACATACCTTCCTCAAATAAACACTTTCCAAATTAGAGTATTATGAAGAGCAAACTGGAACAAAAACAGACTGTCATCCTACTTGGTAAGGTGGCACAAGGAGGGGGGAAAAAAAAAAAAAATGACAATTTTGCAGGCATAAATATGTTTTCTCAAAGCAGAATTGCCTAGATTTTACCAACAGAATGCTCTAAACAAATTTCTTAACTGAAATCACCATCTGGGTTAACAAAATCTCTTGCAGGCTGAAATATAAAAACTTGTAAAGCAGGGATTTTGCAGTCATTTCCCTGCAGGAGAACTGGCTGTTTTGATTCCACCATCTGGCTGAATCATATTCCACCTCATGAAGTTGTTGCACAGCTAATAAGATAGATGGTATAAATACTACAAAAAAGTAGTATTTTCTGTGCTATTATCATGATTATAGTTTCCTCAACGTGGTTTTTTCCATAAGCACATGGAATGACTCAGATGTTTAGCCGCTCGTTGTTACATCACACTGCCCCCTGGTTTGTAATGTCCTGTCAACAGGGCCACAAATTGCTCATGAATTACTTATTGCACCTAAAAACTGAAGGTTCTTTGGCCTCGTGGAACCCAGCAAACACAAATGAACATATTTTTAAAGGTTGCAGTATTTTGGGAAAGAAACACCAATACGACAGCAAGAAATTAAATTACCTATTGGTCAAAAAACAAGTTTCGCTCTGAAACTACACTTTTTCATTAAATAAATAAAAACAACAAATCCCAGACTTTCACTGTATAACACAAATGACAGACATCCACTATTTTTCAGTAAGCAAAACCAGGTTGACTACAAAAATAGAGCTCCATGATTTAACAGAGAAGAAAACTTTTCTAAAGTAAGTAATTGCAAAATATTGGAGGAACTCAAGCTTATCTGTTAATTATTCATGTTTCTGTTTTCATTTCCAGCTACTCTGGAGCTGCTGATGCTGGCACTCTCTACTAGGTTTAAGCATCCTTTCAGCTCCACTCTGCCAAATTAAACTGTCACTTTCCATTAAAAAATCTATAGCAGGAGGTTTTTAATCTTCTGATTTATACTTTGTAATAGGAAGTCAAAGTTTAAATTAGGACGGTATCAGCTTATGAAATAAAGCCTAAGCAGTGCAGTGACAACCCCAGTGAAGAAAAACCTCCGGCTTGCATTAAAGTGCACAGCAGAACAGTTTTAGTTTCCATCTTTTGGAAGGTTTTACTTTACACAGCTCAAGTCAGTCTCACACTCTTATTTAAAATAGCAGTGCCTGTGGATTCAGTCAGGACACACCCGAAAGGTGTCACTTGCCATCAAGCATCTGAACTGTCCCTGATTTTACTGACCTGCTATACCCCCAGCCTCTCTACCATTCAGGTGTATTAAGCAGGCAATGTACAATTCAGTTGAATTAACATTTCCTTATGTGAGCTGCTCCTCCTGAAATTTTCTTAAGGATCTATGGGCTCCACAATTCATTGTGCTGAAAATTAAACCAAATCAACTTTAGTAATTCAACAGCTCTATAAATATTATTCTCTCCTTTTTTTTCTGTACAATCCTTAAAAATAGGATATAGTAATAGTCCTTTTTATTTCCCTTTAACACTATGACTTCTTCAGATTCTTTTTCTCCTAAGCATTTCCACTCCCATCTTCTCCAGTGGTATCACTCCTCTTTTCTATCACTTCACAGCTGAAGAAAATTCAGTCACAAGATGTGTTACAGACAGGGAGAAAGTGACCTCAGCGTGGGAGAAAGAGAATTTATTAGGGTTACTATCACACAATTGCTCATAAAATCATTATTTACTGCAATTACTAGCACTCTCTCCAGCATGTCATGTCTCATGAACTTTGAGATCATTTTTAAAGAAGTTTAAATCACCTATAAGCATAACCTTGTTTTGACATCTTTACCTTGTCACATGAAATTTTACTCCCATTCTCCTTTTATCCTAGAGATCTCTAGTTCACTCCTACTATTAATAGCCATTACCCTCTTGTCTGGCTCAGCATACTCTGCTGTGCTGGATTTCACTGGAGCCAACAACTACAGCTGTGGGTCAGCCAGAATTGACTCTCTCTTTGCACAGACTGAGCAAGAAGAGAGATGAGTGGGAAGAATGCAGA